>JAHWFP010154140.1:5896-30632 GCA_023313725.1 Lithobius niger | reverse complement strand
AGTTAAATGATCGGTTGCCTTCTCATGCCAACGTACCGTGTTTCTTTTCCTTACAGTGGTGAAGGTCTATTGCCGTTTGATGCATGCTTGCATCAATAAGTCAAATGAACGGTTTACCTTCTGCTTGTTCCGTGTTTCTTTGCCTTGTACTGGTTAAGTGCCTATTAATGTTTGCTGAGCGCTTACATCAATAAATTAAATGATCGCTTTCCTTCTTTTGCCAACATACCGTCTTTCTTTGCCTTGCAGATGAGGCTCCTATAGGAGTTTGCTACATGCTTACATCAACAAGTTAAATGATCGGTTGCCTTCTCCTTACAACGTATCGTGTTACTTAGCCTTGCAGTTGCATAGCTCATGTTGTAGTTTGCTGCACTCTTACATCATTAAATTAAATGATCGGTTGCCTTCTCCTGCCAACGTATACCGTGTTTCTTTTCCTTGCAGTGGTGAAGCTTATGTTGCACTTTATGCATGCTTACTGTGTACCACAGTAGTCCTAGAGAAGCAGAGAGCTAGTCTTGTGGTTTATTACAGAACGAATAGCGTGCA
Source organism: Lithobius niger (assembly GCA_023313725.1). Classification (NCBI taxonomy): domain Eukaryota; kingdom Metazoa; phylum Arthropoda; class Chilopoda; order Lithobiomorpha; family Lithobiidae; genus Lithobius; species Lithobius niger. The sequence continues at coordinate 30,080 of JAHWFP010154140.1, read as the reverse complement.
AAATAAAATAATCTGATAAGGAAGGAAAGTGTAACTTACCCCAAAGGAACCAGGAAATCCCACATACTAGATCGGGGTGTTTTACCAACCCTTCAACCAGGTCATACCTGGCTAAAGAATCCATTCGAGCTTACAAGCTGTTCAACCTTTTGCCAGTAGTGACCAGAAGGTCAGAAACCTTTTTACAAGGTGGATCATTGGCGTCCACAATAGAAATAATGGAACCAATAAATAAAAAACAGGAACTAGTAGCTTTCTCTCCTCATAGTGTACTGATAGAGATGGAACATCTTCCGAGCGCGGCTGGACTGAGTAGTATGGGTTCTTCTCGGTAGCATTGATGGTGGATGGCGTGCCTTATCATTGGGGAAGCCTAAGTCAGTGTTCCGGTCGGGGCAGTTATGTGTCTTTCTCATTTATTGCATGTTGTATGCTCTGACAGCGCTGACTGTCTGCTGCATTAACCCTTTTGATTTATTGTTTATTTATAAATTACTTGCCATGAAGCCAACAAAAATGGCTGGCATTAGCCTTCGTTACAATTGTTTTAACAGCTCGACCATTCGTAAATATTAACGTCATCTTTTTATAAAAGAAATACATAGAATTTTGCGGATTATCAGGTTGCAGTTTTTTGTCAACTGTTTAAACACTGACAGTGGTTGTCTCAAAACACACAACCACTGTCAGTGTTAAAACAGTCGATTTCCCACTAAAGGGAAAAAATCATCCGCCATCTTGTTTCTGCAGTCAAGCTAGCAACTATTTGGTTGTTGTTATTTCGCCGTTGTCTAGTACTGCGCGAAACAAGAGAAAAAAACGTTCGGTACTGCAGATTACAGCTGAATAAATAGCCGGGAATGAATACTAAGTCCCTAACGCCAGCCACCAGAAAAGACACAAAATAAAATAGGACCAGTACTGCTGTGTAAGAAACTGTATAATAAATTCAATGGACAAGAATCACCTACAGAACGTTGCTTTAGTATGGAAAAGAGGCGCACTGCTGTAGTCAAAGTTTGGGCAAGCACCATCTGTTGCAAATTTTGCTGGTTTACCAATGTTTGCTGGGGCCTATGGCCAAAATGAGTCTTGTCTGTTGCATCTTTCATAGGTAGGCATACCTATATTTTGTAAATTCCTTTCTGGTTCCTGTTATCTAGAAGATTTTCGAACTTCCCATTACCCGTAATGGTTTGGTATTTTGCGGATGTCAGGGTTAACAAAAAGGTATGAAAGCAGATTTGAAAACATGCAAAATCAATAATTAGCTTCCAGACCACCCATTTGGGTGGTCCTCTCCCACACATTTTTTTTAAGCCTTAAGTATAGGCCACGTTTTCTTCAGCCTCTTTCAGTTAGTGTTACTTTTCCGTAGGGCCTTCAGTTCATACCTAAATAAAACCTAATTTAAGCCAAGTTCCCCCAACTTAATACAAGCCGTATTTTGTCTAATGTGTGCTGTTTCAACCGTAGCTGTTTCGTCACCATTCTAATCGTAGTTTCCTGTTTTAGATTACTCATACCCGGTTGTCACTAGAATGCATTATAACACTTTTGGGGCAAGAAGGATCTACTGGCACTAAAACTCTCCTTTCGTTGCCTTCAAACGAGAGAAATTGTGTCATAGTCCTCTGGCCTGAAGATGTGAGGCAACATCAGAAAAAGTGAATGCTGTACGTCCTATATACCTTGTGCCCCTTTATCTCTTATGGTTCAGCATTTAAGACATGACAAGACAGCAATAAGTTGCCGCTGTTAAAGGCACTGTCAAGGAATGGCACTCGGCCTATGGCAGCAGAGGCTGAGAAGGGGTGGTGCTGGCCCGTTTACGAACTCGGCACACCAAACTTACTCATTGCTTCATTCTGAAGGGGGGGGGGGTTATGCTTCCTGAACATCATTGGTGCTAACGACCACTTGCGGTCTGTTGTTGTGACTTAAAGCATCAATTGGGCGATAGGTCTGTCCTTCTGGCCGGGGTTTATTAATTTCTGCAGGAAGTACATATGTATGATAAAATCTTGATTTGAGATTTGTTTGACAGCTCTGTAATGTGTGGTGCAGTGGCAACCCGGACCACTGCACTGTGACTGAGGTTGGCACTAATGACCTTGATGTCTACGCGCCATTAAGCCTCATTAAGCCTCATTAAGCCTCATCCCCCCCTCCCTTAGGCCCTTCTGTACACCCGAAGCGGCTGTGAGGGCTATAGCAACGACTTAATTCGTCAGTCGCCCTTTTCAACTCCAGAACGGTACTCCCCTGTGTGATGGGGGTAGAATAAGTCCACGGTACCCCTGCGTGTCGTAGAAGGCGACTAAAAGGGAACCCAAGATCACGGTCTGCTAGTGTGCCAAGGGTCTGCTTGGCGGAGGGTTTTTGATCCGTCTTTAACACTAGCAACCTCAGGTTTGCGAGTGCGCCCATGGTGTGTATGGCGGGCAGGTTTAACACCCATCGCAAGCACAAGTCTTAAAGAGGTGAAGGGACATCCAGACAAACCGGAACCGGGGTGGCTGCTTAGAGGATGTTTGGCGGTTTGAATCCCCTTTTGGGTTTGATTCCAATTTGCCCTTTCTGGCCACTTGGCTTTTCATCCTCATCCCCCAGCATGTTGGCCGTGTGCTGCAACCTAGTAATCCGTGGAGGCAGAGATCCTGGCTTTTGGGCTTTGGCTCCTTATTCCAGAGGACGGGTGGCCTGGGCGAGCCAGCCTAAGGTCAATCGGCTATGACCTTTTGGGTCCTGTCGGTATGGGGAGACGGCTTGTGCTGCATCCAGCTGCGTCACGGAACCCGAACTGTTTGGGTTATGGACAGAGGTGGTGTGTATGGCTTCCTTGGTGGCCTCGCCTCTCAGCATGCTTAGGCTGCCACCTCACCGAGATAGACGGCGGTGTTTGCATCCTGATGCAGGGCCCTGGATATGCGGCTTCCGGCCTGCATCACCCGAGTGCCGCACGGGGCTTTCTTTTCTGGGGGCACACCGCCGCGACTTATTTTTTGCTTTCAATGGCAACTACTTCCCCCCCCCCCACCTCCCCCGAAAAAAATTCTTCCCCCACAATTCTTCCCCTCCTCGCTGCACTAGCAGGTGCCAGAGGAGGGAACGCGAGATGGTTGGGCCTGGTGCCCGGTTACCAGACTTTAGTCAAAGTCGGGACCAAGTCCCGAAGTTCCTGGTGGTGACAGGCGAGGGCCGAGATGTTACACAACTTGGTCCATTCGCTGTTCACAAAGACCTGAAAGTGATCTGTGGTTCTGGTCCGAAGGCTGTCTCTCGGCTCCGTGCTTGTGGAGGTTGCAGACGATGGTCAGGTGAAGAGGCTTTTGAAAGCGAGTGTACTGGGGTCATGCCCAGTGCGTGTCGAGCCGCATCGTACTTTGAACACCAGCAAGGGGGTCGTGACATGCTTCGATTTGAGGTGTCTCGGTGATGATGTCATCCTGGATGAACTCAAGTCACAGGGTATTACGGCTGTGAGGCGTTTGACACGGAAAGGCGAGAATGGTGCCCAGCCAACTGACACCTTTTCCCTGACCTTTGATACGCCAGTTGGACTGCAGCACATTACTGCCGGTTACCTGCGCTTGAAGGTCAGGAGTTAGGTCCCGAATCCGATGCGGTGTTTCTGCTGTCAACGCTTCGGCCATACCAGCGGCTCGTGTAAAGGTAGGCCTACCTGTGTTTCCTGTGCTCAGGCAGCCCATGAAGGCGCTGACTGTGCTGGCCCGAAGCAGTCCGTCATCTGCAGTGGTCAGCACTAGGCCTCTTCACGGGACTGTCGTGTTTATGTAGAGGAACGTCGAGTGCAGGAACTAAAGGTGAAGGATGGGCTTTCCTACTCGGATGCGTGAAAGACAGCCAAACTATCGGCACCGGCAATGACACGTTCTTTTGCGCAGGTGTGCAGTGTGCCACTGCTTGGCCCAGTTAGTGAGTCTGCTGATTTGGCAGATTTATGTGCTGAGCTCAGGTCTTTGACGAGGACAGTGGGCAAGCTTGTTGCCTTGTTGACCCAGCAACATCCATCTCTCCAGGGTCTTTTGGGTCCTTCGGACCCAGTTGCTGCCGTGCCGTCAACATCTGCCCAGCCTGCAAATGCTTCTGCTCCTGCTGCTGCAACTGTTCCCAGGCAGGTTAAAGCTTCAGCTAAGCCTTCGCCTGCCCGGAGTGAACCACAGAAAACGTTGAAGAAGGCTCCTGCTGGTAAAACCTCAACACCACCCGTGAGGACATCGCCAGCAGGAGAGAAGGTGAAACGGCCGTTGAACGGACAGCTTGCTAAGGGGTCCGTTGCATCCCCTCAACACCTTGAAACTACTTTGCCAATGGAACAGGGAGAAATTTTCCTGTTCTAATTCTCCTGAACTTTTTCCTCCTTCCGAGGACAAATGCGTTCTGAACCTCACTCCATCTTTTGATTCGGGTGAGGATTCGGATGTTTTCGGATCGCCCAGAGGAGGAGTTGAGGAGAATGATTCAATCTTCAGCCCGCCCTAATGCCTGCGCATACCATCGTTCAGTGGTACTGCTGAGGTTATCGGACCCATCCCGAAGAGCTGCGGCTGCTTTTGTCGCATTGGTGACCACTGTGCTGTTGCCTACAGGAAACCTGCTTTAAGGCGTCAGATAATCCGGTTGTTCAAGGTTATTCTGTCTACCGTCTGGATGCTGACCCTGTGCCACGTGCACATGTTAGTGTTGCAGTGCTGGTTCAACACTCTCAGCCACATGCCAGTGTCCTTTGCACACGAGGCTTCAGGCAGTAGCAGTTAGAGTTTCTTTTTACTTCGATATTACTGTCTGTTCGCTTTATTTACCGCCGATGAGGTCTTTGGGGTTGGTGACCTGGAGGACCTCGTCCACCAGCTTCCTCCCCCTTTCCTGTTGCTGGTTGACTTTAACAGCTACCACTTCCAGTGGGGGGACCTCATACTGACAACAAAGGGAGGTTCCTTGATGAGTGGATGCAGAGGGGGTCCATCTGCATCCTGAACGATGGAGCCATGCATGACTCATTGTAACCTGGCCACAGACAATTGGTCAGCGGTGGACTTAGCCTTCTGTTCGCTTGCCGTCCCAGTTCACTTCACTTGGGCTGTCACTGCCGATCTGCATGGTGTTGTCCACAACACAAGGGGGTTCTGTGGCTTCCGGGACAGCCCGGTGGGCGCATAAACGGGCTGATTGGTCAGCCTTTGCTGGGCCTGCTGTTTTTCAGCGTGCGGTTGAGGACTTTTCTGATGTGGATGAACTTTCCACTCATTTCACTGATGCGGTCCTTGCCGCTGATCATGCTACTATCCCGCGTATGTCCACGAAGCCGTGACAAGTTCCTGTTCCGTGGTGGACACTAGCTTGCGGACAGGCCGTTCAGGCCCGCAGGCGTGCATTGCGTGCATTTACGGTGAGCCCCACTACTGAAAACTTTGTGGCCTTTAAACGCTGCCGTGCCCGTGCCCAGTATGTTATCCGTGAGGCTTCGTGGTTGGCTTATATTTCGCCAATCACGCGTTCCACACCTTCTCGGCAAGTGTAGAGGAAGGTGCGCCAGATCTTGGGGAAGAACGGGCCTTCCCCAGTATCGCAGTTAAGGGTAGCAAATGCCGTGATCTCTTCTGTGCCGGATATTGCTGATTGTCTTGCATCTGCATTTGTGCGGGTCTCGAGTGATGACCATTATGATCCTGGTTTCCTCGGGATTAAGCGTAGAGAAGAGGCTCACTCTCTTGACTTTCGCTCCGACGGGCTCGAGGAGTACAATTTACCGTTCACTAAGCGGGAATTTGTTTCAGCTTTGTCCAAGTCGCATGACTCCGCCCCAGGGCCTGATGATGTTCTCTATCAGCTGTTGAAACATCTGCCTCTTGCCTCCCAGCAGTTCTTACTGGGGATGTTCAACCGTGTATGGGCCGAGGGCTCTATTCCAGCTGCGTGGAGGACAGCAGTGGTCATCCCGATTGTAAAACCGGGTAAAGACCCTACTTCTCCTTCCAGTTATCGCCCAATCGCCCTGACTAGCTGTGTCTGTAAACTTATGGAACGGATGGTTAGTGAGCGGTTGGTCTGGGTGTTGGAATCACGGGGATTCTTATCTGCGTCCCAGTGTGGCTTTCGACGGTTTCGGTCCACTATCGATCATCTAGTTGCAGTTGAATCAGATGTGAGGGAGGCTTTTCGCCTGCGTCAACATCTGGTTCAAGTTTTCTTTGACTTGGTGAAGGCTTATGATACGACCTGGCGTTATGGGATTTTCCGTAATCTCTATGACTGCGGCTTGAGAGGACAGATGCCACTGTTGCTTTCCGCTTACCTCTCAGGCCGTTCTTTTCGCGTTCGTGTCGGGGCGACTGTTTCCCGCCCGTTTGTCTTGGAGAATGGTGTGCCTCAAAAAGGTGTTCTTAGTGTCATCTTGTTTGCTATAGGGATCAACCCCATTGCTCAGAAAGCTGCGGTTCCCCAGTCATTGTTTGTCGATGACTTCGGCCTGCACTTTCGGGCGGCTCACATGCAGACCTGCGAGCGGCAGCTACAGCTGGCGATTTAACAAAGTCCAGACCTGGGCGGTTAGTAATGGTTTCCGGTTTTCTCCGGACAAGACAGTGTGCGTCCACTTTTGCTGCCAACTAACACCTCACCCAGATCCTTGCCTGTACTTGGCACAGGCACGAATTCCTGTTGTCCCACAGGCACGTTTCCTGGATCTGGTGTTTGATTCCAGGTTATCTTGGCTTCCACACTTGCGTCAACTTAAAGACAAGACTTTGTGGGTGCTTAACATCTTGCGGGTCCTGTCGGGCACTTCCTGGGGTGCCGATCGCACTGCCATGTTGTGTCTCTACCGTGCCCTTGTCCGCAGCAAACTTCATTATACGTGCATGGTCTATGGTTTGGCTAGTGACTCGACTCTCCAGATGTTGGACACTGTGCATCACAGTGGCCTGCGTGTGGCGACTGGGGCATTTCAAACTTCTCCAGTGGTCAGCCTCTATGCTGAGGTCTCGGAGCCACCTCTGGCCATTCGTCGGCGACAGCTTGCCATTCAGTATGCTGTGCGTTTGCATGCTGTGCAATCTAGTCCTGCTTGGTCCATGGTTTTGGGGCCAGACTTGCGAGTTGGTAGACGCAGGGTGGGTAAGGGTGATTTCTGCGATATGCTCCAGCAGTCCTGTCACGAGATAGCCTTTGAAATGCCCTGCGTCTTGAGGCTTGGGGGATGCCAGTTGCCCCTTGGATTGTCCCAAGTGGCAGTTTCATTTTCCCGAAGGGTTCCACTCTACCAACAAGGTACTTACAGGAGTTCCGGCGGCTGTGTTCTCAGTACGCCGCTTATCAGCGCCTGTTTACTGATGGGTTGAAGTCGGACGTTGGCGTGGCCTGTGCTTGTGTGTGTAAGGGAGTAACGGTTGCCCATCGCCTTCCAACAGGCTATTCTGTGTTTTCTGCAGAGCTTTTGGCTTTTGGTTTGGCGGTGGAATGGACCCTTGACCTTCAGGGCACGCATTTCATTATCTTTAGTGATTCCATGAGTGCCCTGGAGTCCTTGGCGAATTACAATCCACGGAACCCCTTGACACAACGTGTCCAAGCTTTGCTTTCCTGCTTGCCTGGCCAGCTGAAACCCGTGCTTTTCTGCTGGATCCCGGGCCATGTTGGGATCGGTGGAAATGAGCAAGCTGATTCTGCTGCGAAAGGGGCCATTTCTGGCCCTCCCGGTAGAGAACTCAGCCTTGTATCCTCAGACGCCTGTCCAACTCTGCGTCTGAGGTTGCACGCTTTTTGGCAAACCTTGTGGGTCAGACAGGACGGTAATAAATTACGAGCTATTAACGGCACTGTCAAGGAGTGGCATTCTGCGTGTCGCCGCAGTCGCTGTGCGGAGGTAGTGTTGGCCCGTTTGCGCATTGGTCACACCTGTTTCGTTTTGCAGGGGGTTGACCCTCCAGAATGTTATTGGAGTCGATGGCCACTTACGGTCCAGCACTTCCTTGTTGATTGTCGCCATATTGATGGTGTTCGTCTTCGTTTCCATCTTCCGCATGACATTGCGCGTCAGTTGGGTGATAAGTCTGTCCTCCTATCCGGTGTTTTTCAATTTTTGCAGGAGGTACAGATGGAGGTATGACAAGATTTAGATTAGGGGTTTAAATAACATCTCCATAATGTGTGGTGGAGTGGCAATCCGGACTACTGCACTGTGACTGAGGTTGGCGCTAATGACCAAGTTGTCGACGCGCCATTAAGCCTCAATTTCCCCCGCCCTCCAGAACGGTGCCAGATAGTGACAAACTGTTTTCACTGTTTATCTTTCCTTCAAAAATTTAGTTTAAAAACACAGTAAATTAAAGGTTGTGGTGAAAAAAAAAATTGCTAGGAGACAAATTATGCACTAATTAGATCCAACCAGATACTTTTAAACTTTTTAAAACCAAAACTGGGGCAAGGGCCATAAATGTGAGAATAGTTTGACTTTTAAAGGAGTGATATCAGCAGACGAAATATTCTTACAAGATGATCTAAATGAATGTTAGTGCAAAGCTTAAATAAAACTCTTGATCATTGCTATATTTGGTAGCAACATTTAAGTTTTTCCTTAAACGTCTGAAGTTATATTAGTCGGTACTATTACTTGGCAAATGTTTTGACATTGTTATTAGTTGTTGAAAGGCTGAACCATTCTCAACTTGGCGACACTTTTTAGTATTTTGATATCATAGCGATCTTTTAGTCCCTTGTTTCCTCGTTTATAGCTCGCGTAATTTCATCAGTAATATTTGAAATTGCTCGTCATTTTTCGTGATTTCGAAGCTAAAATGCAGTTTTTTCCTGGTATGGTATTTTTTTTTGCAACTTAACAACAAACCCAAGTAGCCATAATCACAGGTCGACCGGTACGCTAGTAGCCTACTGTAGATGATGTGTACAATTATAATAACAGAATATACCGATGACAAGACTAAAAGTGGTTCCAACACGATTTTATTACGTACGAGCCATTTGGTGTGAAACTTCCAGGCTCAAAAACCGAAAAAGTGTGGCAATCCTCTTGTACTTGTTCCTGCCAGTATTGTTCTTCGTGCTATCAAATAGTCATACAGAAATTACATGGGTATTGGTGAGTCTACTAATCGTTATTAAAAATAAGGTATCGCATTCAAAATTATTTCAAATAGATTTTCCCACAATGATTATTTTTAGTCAGGTGGTACATTTTCTTTTGTAATTTCACACAAATTCAAGCCTTTGCACCACATTATTATTTTTATCCAGAGGCCTGGTGTGCCAAACTCTTGTTCGATGTATTAAACACTGTAATATAATACTAATAGAGTGTTTAATAATACTAACAGACTCTTCATTATCACTCCTATTAGTATTATATTAAAGAGTCTGTCTCTACTATGGGCTTTGCAATGCTTCAAGATATGTTAGCCCGAAGACACTTAAACCAGTTTCTACGGCAGTACACAATGGCAGACTGATTTTTGAATGCCAGAATTCAGTGCTCAATATGCTCGTTACATATAACATGGTTGCTGGCTCGTGTATCTACTCGGTTGCCGGGTGGAAGTATTGTCCAGCATTCGCCACGCTGACCAGCACCTGCGTCTGGTTGCGTCCGGTCATTGCAATTCTTCATTGTTTGGATGACTGTAAAACCACTTGGCATCCGACTTGAACACGTCGGTTGTGAAGGAATCTTGATGTGAGATGCTTTTTTTTTTTTGACCGTTCACAGTTAGAAGTTGTTCTTTTTTACGAGAATATACAAATTTTGAAAATAGCAAGAAACCACAATGTTGTTGCAATTTTTAAAATATTGCTGTACTTTGTTATTTATCCTTCTTTTTGTTGGTAATTCATTAAATTGTTTATGCATTCACGCATTCCGTTAGCAGAAACAGAAAACTCGACATGAATAAATCTCGGCAGACTAGCAAATAACTGAACTTTCGCTGAGCAAGTAGATCTTGTGTCCTACACGCGCCCTGCTACCCTATCAGGATATTAAGGGTTATTTTTTAGAATTAAAATTTCGAGACAACGTTAATCTGAAAATGGCAAGTGTAGAGAAGTCAAGCTTGTGAATCCACGCCGAATAGCTAGTTACGTATTGAGAACGAAATATATTTTTCTAATAAATCACTTTTATGCAGTAAATTTGAACAATACTCTATGCAGGTGTTACATATTCAGTGTTGCTTCATTTCAGTTCCTTGTGGCGATGAATTATGTGGCCAAAATGCATATTGCAGGGAAATAACGAGCAGTGGTTTTCCAAAAGGCTGCATTTGCAGGCCAGGATACAAACTTATCAGTGGAGGAGGATCTGATTTGGTGTGCAGCAACGGTGAGCAGAACTTACCCTAACTGTTGTTTTTTACAGTTTACGTCACAGACACAAACCAGCCATCTTAAAGTTTGGTCTTGTGAGCCTACAAAAAACACCAATATGCAAAACAAAGAAACTGGAAAAAATTGCAAGTGTGGAGACCAAGCAGTTAGGTACTTTCCCTCAGTGAATGTAAGGTCGCGGATGCCCATAGTTTGTTTTCTTAAGAGCAACTCTTCGTAGCCATTTTTTGTTGGGGGGGGGGGGGGTAAGACTTTTGCTCCTATAAACGTTTTTTTTGGGGGGGGGGAGGGAGGGTGAGTTTTATTTTTTTAAAGCGGGGACTCATTCCCTTTAGACATTCAGGGTCATTGTGTTCAAATTTTCTCTGTCTTCGTGTTGGGGGAGGGGGATGACTGCACCTCTTTCAATCCCCAAACTAATGAGCCTCAGCAATAATAACAAAATTTGTACAACGATACTGCAAAATTTGATTTTATGAAAATTTGTTTTTGGTGGGGGTGTGCGCTTCATAACCACTGAAACACCTGGGATAAGCACTTACAGTTTAATAAACCTTTTTTTTCCCTCACACACCGTTAGAAAAGTCTGCAAATTGTACGCATGAAAGTGCACACTCCACATAAAAAAAAAAAACCAGCAGGCTCGATACGGTTCATCTGTCACCATATCAAACGTAGAAAAGCACGTCGAAATAGGCTGATAGGTTGAAAAACACTGGTAAATCTCCTCTCCCCATAATCCATAGGGAAAAAACTTACATGGAACGACACACTGAAAGCAACATGCTTTTGCGCTTCTTTTGTCTACTGGAAAAGTTGTACGATCTAGACACTCCCCACACATGTAAAAAAAACCTACATAAAAAAGCATGTCTTGGAAGAGGGGGAGAATGCTCAAAATAAACCATAAGAATCTCCTCTCCCCACATCCTACAGAAAAAAAATCCAAAAAAAGGCTCATTTGGAGGCACACAGGGAGCATGGACAACGTGTTCGAAACTTTGGGTTTTAAGCAGTTTCATCTACTGCTTATCCACCCTTATAATAATCTGAAGTGCTGTGCTTATTGTTCCATTTTACTTCACTAGCTCTTTGAAAAATGAAGCCAAATAGTCATGCTTCAAAATATATTTTTCTGTTTTTTTTAGTAATTTTATTCGCGTTTTAAGTGTTTTTTGAAACCCTAAAATAAAAACTCGCTTTGCTTTATGCAATTTAACTTACTCGTTTCATAGGAGAACGTTTCAGTTATGAATAGATTAAACGTCTGGGCAAAATCAAGAAGGAAGGTTCCTTTTGGTGTAAGTTGGACGTCACATGCAACAATTTCTAGGTAAATGTAAATTCCAATGTGAAACGTAAACACACGCTTCCTTGAAGTTGCAATTTATCCTGTAAACGAATGAAACACAAGGTTAAGTGTTAAATTTTAACTTAATTGTTCTCACTAATTATTGTTGCGTAATATAATAATTGAAATGTTTTCTGTTTCAGACGTTTGTCAGATTTATCGTCCGTGTGAAAATGGTGGCACCTGTGTTTTTTCTCCTGGTGAAAATACTAAATATTTCTGTTTGTGTTCGCACGGATTTGCTGGGGAAAATTGCACAGGTATAACTAAAATGTCTTCTATACCAAAAATTGCTTTGTTAGTTTTTCATTGGGTTCATGTCTTACCGTTTTTGTGCTAACAATTTAACTTCTAGTTTTTTGTTTAATTTAGTTTAATTTAATGTTTAATTTTGTCTGGTATTTCATTCCACTGGCTTTGTTTATCCAAGTTTTATTTGAGCTCTCCATTGCTGCCTAGTTATCAGCTTTTAAACGAAACCTCCAACTGAAAACTAAATTTAAAAGTTTATTCAGGTCGTAGTTAAAAGTGAATTGCTTCGCTAGTTAAAGGAATTAAAATTAAATTAATTTAAAATACTTCATAAAATGTACGGCGAATATATATTGTTCGAAAATTGTACGAGCTAATTTAAATTTAATTAAACGAAAGGCAGAAATTCCTTAAACTAGAAAGGATGTTAACTTCCTAATTTAAAAAAAAAAAAACCACGAGGCTCTGGAGTTAAAATGTTGGTTGCTCCTGTCTTTCTGGAGTTGAGCTACCGATCTGTATGACTTGTTCCACACAAGTGGCCCGTTGTAATGATCTTGACCGTAACTTTACGGTTAACAAAACTGGCAAAATGTTTACAGTTCTTAGTGCCGGTATGAATTTCTTTTTGACATTCTTCTAGTTTATTACGCCACTATTTTTACGTTCCTTGTGAAATGAAATGCTGCACCAAATATTTTATTTTAACTGTTCTTTTTTTCCCATTTTGGTAGATGAGTGTGGCGAAGAACTATGTGGTCCTCACGCATACTGCACGGAATTTGATTCACCTGGCCACCCGAAAGACTGCTTATGTGAAGATGGTTACATTGCGGAAGACAATACGGAAGGGGGAAAGATTATGTGTGCCTACGGTATGTGCAGCAGTAGTGTAAATTACTAGGTCAGCTTCTTCATAAAGCTAAGCTAAGCTCTGCCACTGCCAAATTACGAAAAAACTAAATCGACCAGCCTTTTTCCGTGGGAATTAGCATTGTATCTTAAATCCATAAACAATCTTTTGTGATACATATTGCCCTTACATGAAGTTGCAAATTCGTTTCCCTTCTCACTGTGATCACTTCATCTTTAAGTATCTGTTTTTTAATTAATGGTTATAGACAGCATGGATTTTGCAACAATGGGCCGGTGTAAGCGGATTAATGGACACTTTCGGTAGAGGGACATTCTTGGAGATGTGGAATTGTTCTACACCTCCGAGGACGTCGCTCTACCGAAAGTGTCCATTAAATCGCTTGCACAGGCCCATTTCTGAAAAATCCATGTTGTAACTGTCTTATTACCTTACATTTGTTTCGTGTAACTGCACGAGCGGAAATAACGTCTTCGGAGGAAGAGAACGTCAAGTGAACTTCACATCATCTTTCTTAGTTTTTCGTATTACGACGGACGATTTGCAACATCAACCGAACAAAATTCAAATAATGCAAGTGTTAAAAGAGCAATTACATCCATTTTGACATGGCATGTTTGACTTTTGGATCACTTACACAAAAACTAAACACAGGAATTACGGTAAGAATGCGTTACTTACGTCCGATATAACAATTTAATTACTGCATCACCAAAACACACGACACGGAGATCGCTATTGTTTTGCTGGAACGTTCAGAAATTAATGCCGACAGATGGCACTTTTCGATTTCGACTCGCAGCCGATTGCGATAGCTGTATTGACTGTGAAGGCCTGTCCAGACAGAAGAAAATTTCGTGTGAAGCTATGCGTAACTACGTGCCTACAAGGTCAACATTGCAGCAATCGTGTGGTTGGTGTTGCGTTAAGGACGAATATTGAAGTCTTTTTTACACCATACTACGTAGGCGTGCAGCCGTGAGCAGCCAGTCTGGTTAGGGCTTCAGGAGCTCAAGCGTCTGACGGCCTTAGCTGGCTGGCAGTGTAGTGGCCAGCTAAGGCCGTCAGTCGCTTGAGCTCCTCACAGTCAATACAGCTATCTCAATCGGCTGCGAGTCGAAATCGAAGAGATCCGTCAGTCGGCATTAATTTCTGCGTGTTCCAGCAAAACAATAGCGACCTCCGTGTCGTGTTTTGGTGATGCAGTAATTAAATTGTTAAATCGGACGTGCGTAACGTATTCTTACCGCAATTCTTGTGTTTAGTTATTGTGTAAGTAATCCAAAAGTCAAACGTGCATGTCAAAATGGATGTAATTGCCCTTTAAACAGCGTTACAAAGTGCATTTTTTCCCTCAATTTTTAAAAATGGTGCGCTGTTTCTTTGAAGAATATCCTAAGGTGCCTAATCATTTATGTGTATTAGCACGTAAGAATGCCTTTGATGATGGAGTACAAGTTACGTGATATTGTTTCTAAATGTTCGTTGTGTTGCAACAACACTTTTTGTTTCAACAAATAAAGTGGCAACCTTTACTCAGTGCTTGGTTGTGATTCTCGTGGCACAATTTTATGGTTTTCTGTATTTTGCTACTAGAAGGCGTTCTAGATCGTGCGCCTTTCGCAGCATGTAAAAAAAAAACTTTGGATAATTGCCTACAATGTGGTTGTTTTGATGTTTACCTTGCTGCAATGGTTTAGGAGCTACGATTTTTTTTAATAATCGGTCATTTTAGCTGAAATACCCGTACTTAATCACCATACCTTTTCGCTTTCATTGTTATGACGGTACTGTTAAAAGCGTTGTTGAAAGCATTATTGTAAGTCAGCATTTTTGTGTCACATTAAATCACCTATTGGTACTCGTGTACAGTTCCTATTCTATCCCATCAGCATTCGTATTGTTATCCTATTGTTATAAGTGTCAGAATAACTAACTTGTTATTATTATTATTATGTCTTTATTGAGCCTAATAGGTCTACAATAAGACTCGCTCATGCAAACTAAACTTACCACAATCCTGACCTAACTTAATCCTAAGCAATTATCACCGAGAACAGAAACCATATTAAGCTCAAGAGTCAATGATACAGTAAAGTCAAAAGAAAAATACCAGATGACGAGGAGGGCGAGTAACCACAGAAAAGCAAGAACCAAAGACCAAATCAGTCCAAACGCCCTGTTGCTTTACAGAAATCGATGAACCGTCCTAAGAAAATGACGTGCACTCGTCAGATGCGGTTGCACTCCGAGGACTTCCCGTAAGGGTACATCCCTAAGATTTAATGGCAAACGCCACTGTGCAACCCAAGGTAGACACGAAAGCAAGAAATGTGTCACCGTCTCTTCACCGAGGCCACAGAAACAGACAGGGATATTGCACCACCCCAGACTAACTTATTGCTTCACTTATAATAATGAAATTTGTAATAACATTGTAGCAGCCAAAAATTGTTGAACGCCAAAGATAAAAGCAATGGACGATACCAAGGAAATGACAAGAAACAACTTAAATCCATCCATAAACCAAAAAAGGTTTTTAAAGCATGGCGATAACTTAGTTATTGGCATACTTTTGCAAGAATTGTTCCTCTATACGTGATTTATTATTATAATTTTGCTTCCTCGGCTAAGCCTCGGAAAAACAAAACTACTACAATAAATTACGTTTACAGGAACTATTGCTGTAAAAGTATGCCAATAACCACTATTTATTACCATACTCTTTTTTTTTTTTTTCATTTTCACTGTTTAAAAGTCTCCATCCATTCACGTAATATGACAGTTGCAACAATATCCTGAACAGTTGGACAGTTTCATTGGGCACTGTTTTACTTGTTCGTGTACATTTCACCAAACGTACAACCTTAACTTATTGGCAGCTTATTGTAATAGCAAAAGAGCCGTTGGCACAATGTAAAAAAAAAATAAGTATCCATGTGTACTTATTCGAGACATTGTCAACTGATTTTATACTATTACAACCATCCACTCCCAATTAGTTAAAAGGACACTTTGGAATAACGGAAAAGATGGCCAAACCGTCAAACGATGCTTCAAGAATTACATTTGCCAACATAGTGAAGGCGTGAAAGCTCACCACTGTTATTGCAAAGATTCAGTGCAATTGCACACGCCTTCCCCTTCATGATAGTCACAAATTCTAGTAAAAATGTCGTCAAATCGTTAAAAAATTCTGACAGAACTATTTCAGTTTGGTAAATGAATCACTTACTGGTACACTTACAAAAATGGGCCAGTGTAAATGAATTAGAGGACAGTTTTTATTGAATGCAGTCCTTGGATTTCAAAAACATCTTCGTGCAGCAGTCGATAGAAACTGTTCTCTAAATCGCTTACACCTACCAATTGTTGCAAAAGCGTGACTATAACTATTACTAATTGCCATCCTTTTGTCCGTCCATTGTTTTATAGTCTCTGTATCAGTTAGACAACGTTGTTCGGCAACAATGCGGTAAGAAAGCCTCTGTTGAACTCGTGCCTCGGCACTCGTTCAACCTGGCTTTCTTACCGCATTGTTGCCGAACAACGTTGTCTAACTGATACAGAGACTATTGTTGCAAGTCGCGTTCAGTCTCAAATTCGTGAAAGCCGACTCCATTGTGGCTATACAGGGTGTTCGGAAATTGGTGTCAAATATTTTGAGGGTCCGCTGTGTGATCAAAGATAAGAAGAAAAAGTCCTATAAACATGGGTCCGGAAATGCACCAGTCTTTAGTTACAGCCCCCCCCAGGTTTGGGGTAAACAGTTCTTAAATACCTCGTAATGATTCACCGTTTCCATTCCAAACTCAGGATATGTGCCATATCATACCTGGTATTTCAGTACTTCATAATACAGTATTGGGTCGCACAACTTATCAGAGGGAGAGGTAATTTTCTTATGGGGGGGGGGGGATCAAATGTGGGGGAAGAGAGGAGTAACTGCTTTGGTCTTGTACTTTAATGAAACAAATTGTAGAAAAAACACATCGTGTGATTGAAAACAATCGAAAGTAGTACTGTACTTTCTTTCATTACGTGTACTTACGTGTACTGTACATTCTTTCATTCTTTCATTAGGTCTTTTGCGGATGCGTATTGCAGTTAATTGCAGCAGAGCCGCAAATGCAATGATACTCAGTAAAACTTTGAGTAGCCATCTTCTGTTTACTTAATGATGTTTCATTTCTCGATTGTTTTCAAGCACACAGTAATGGGATACGATGTGTTTTTTCTGGTATGTACAATTTGTTTCATTAAAGTACAAGACCAAAGCAGTTACTCCTCTCTTCCCCCACATTTGATCCCCCCCCCCCCATAAGAAAATTACCTCTCCCTCTGATAAGTTGTGCGACCCAATACTGTATTATGAAGTACTGAAATACCAGGTATGATATGGCACATATCCTGAGTTTGGAATGGAAACGGTGAATCATTACGAGGTATTTAAGAACTGTTTACCCCAAACCTGGGGGGGGCTGTAACTAAAGACTGGTGCATTTCCGGACCCATGTTTATAGGACTTTTTCTTCTTATCTTTGATCACACAGCGGACCCTCAAAATATTTGACACCAATTTCCGAACACCCTGTATATTGGCCGGTGGCCAACATAGTCGACAATTTGTTAGATGATTCAGATACAGATGTGTTGTCATAGGTGCCGGAGCCGGGGGGGCATGGCTCCACCATTTTTAGCTGGGACCAATAATAGCCCCCTCAGTTTTAAGGAATCGGGAGAAAGAAATTTTTTTAGTTATCTTTTCATTTTATCGTCGGTCTGGCAATTAAAGTTCTGTTTTTATGAATACATTAATAACACTAGATTCGAATCAAAAGAATGCAACTACATAAGAAAATGCTGTATATTCAACGTGCCAGTTTCGTATGTGAAACATGCGTTATTAAGAGAAATCTTCTAAGAGTTATTTAAACTTTTAATAATAATGTAATAAACTTTTAATAATAATGTAATAATGTGCTATATTAATTTCTATACATCTTAAAATACAACCTGAAATGATCATTAATTTTATTAAAAATGTGATAAATATTGGAATAAAAAATCTGACAATATCGCAGTCAACTATACCTTGTCCACTTCTAATGGCGATCACAATCTTGCAATCCGTCCCTAAACTCCCCCGCCACTCTGACTTACTACTATAAAAATAAGTTGGAAATTAAGCCATCAGCGAAAATTATAAACTAGGAACAATAGTACAGCAAACCACCTTTATGCACTTACATCCATTCAAAGTCACGTGATGCAGAATCAACTGATGTGATTCTGACTTACTAGCATTCAGTCGTATGTATGTACCTGTTATTCAGAAGGAGAGCAAATTCTAGCCCTCCCCCCCCCCCTACTTTTACATCCCTGCTGGAAAACGTATGACCACTTTATTTGTATTGTGTGATTACTTTTCTTGCTTACGCAATGTTTGTTTCATTAAAAAAAGTCTTGACGTTATGGGTTTTTTAACTTTTTTTGGGGGGGGGGGGAGGGTCCGTCCTCCCTCCTCCCCCCACCATCTCCTTTGTTTACGCATCTGCTGGCATTTGGCCCCTCACATTTTTAAGGGTAGATGTGCCCCTGTATGTTGCTGTCTCAAATTCCTTTAAATGTGGAAGTTGAATGTATTTTCTTACGCTGCTGATTCGCCAACAGCCTCAGGTAGTGTTAACAGTCTTTGTTTTTTCTTTGGGTTCCGTAGCACAGTGCAGTCTTCATGGCAGTAAGACTGCACGGCACTCAAGTCCAACAACGATTTCATTGTTGCAACCGTGCATCTTCACGAAATTAAGGCACGGTTACAACAATGGAAGAGTTATACAAGTCTGATCACTTAACCCTAGAGTTGCAACAATGTCCCGAATAAGTAAACTTTGAACACTTTCGTTTGGCGTTGATGTGCTACTTGTTCGTATGTATTTCACCAAACGTATCTACTTTTTGCTCATTGGGAGTGGATTGCTGTATTACTGTAAGAACATTTGGAACAACAATAGGGAAAATAAGTTTACATCATGTATACTTATTTTTCACATTGCTGTGCTAACTATTTCATGTTCAAGTTTATTACGAAAGTAAAAAAGATCCCAACGCCATACACTCTCCCCTATATTACAAATTAACTTACTGATTTGACACTATTGCAACAATCAATTCCTAACAAGTTAAAAGTGGACATTTTGGAACAATGAAAAAGACGGTCAACCCGAGGAACGATGCTACAACAATAACTAAGACGTCATGCTTTGGCTACACCGTGAAGGCTTGCAAGCACACCATTGGTATAACAAATCATATCAAAAACCAAAACTTGTAAAAGGGGCCGCCAAGTTCGGAATGGTTCAGCCCTTCAAAGCAGTGATATAAACACACCAAAACATTCGCCAAGTTAATCGCACCGACTAATAGTTCGAATGTTAAATGAAAACTAGAACATTGCTACTTTCGGTAGCTATGTTCAAGTTTTCATTTAACGTCCAAAGTATTATTCGGTGGTATTAAATTGGCGAATGTTTTGGTGTGTTGATATCACTCCTTTGAAGGGCCAAACCATTAGGAACTTTGGCGGCACCTTTTTGATATGATATCACTACTTTTTTTTATTGTGTATTGACTCAATTCCACTACCGTGCAGATATGTAATAAACTGCCACGTCAATAAGAAATTGCTTTTCACCAATTTGATACTACCTTTTGTCTATAGGCTGAACCATTTTCAACTTAGTCACCGCTTTATAGGTTTTTGGTTTGGTTTTATTTTGTTGTAATCTGTTTTATTTGGTTAGATTTGGTGTATTGATGTCACTCCTTTAAAGGGCCGAACCACTTTCTACTTGGTGGCCTCTTTACCAGTTTTTGGCTTTGTTTTTACAGTAAATTTATTTTTCGTGAATTGGACGTGAATACAATTTCTTTGCAACGTTGTTTAGATTTGTCGTTATAAACTAGTGTGTGTCTAGGCACACACGTCAGTATACACGTTCTCATTGTCCGAACTTTGGCCGTCCAATGAGAGACGATGCCGACAATACTAGCAATGGTTATAACAATATTTATGTACTTACGTGCCCTCCCACGCCATCCCCATTATGCTCCCAGGCACCGACCATAAAAGGTACGCAGTTCGTATTGTACTGCACCCATTCATCCAATTTCATAGTTGGAAGCCTTCCCGTTATTTTGGTATCGATGAATAATCACCCTATAGGATTTAACATGGGGATGAGTGGACTAGCTGGCTAGTAGTAACACATTTTCAATGTTATTGATGGTCAGATTTTGCATTGAAAGCAGCTTAGCTGGCATTCCTACACGAGTTAATTTTTGTCAGGTGGGTCATTGCTTTCGATTTCAACACAATTTAAGCTTTTGTACCACATTAATATTTTTCCCCAAGTACCTGAAATGTGCCCAACTATGCTTCAGGATATAAGACACTGACGCTATGGCGTCGCGCTACATTGGTTTACAACCTCGACAATTGATTCGATGTGATGTTTGATGTGATGTTTGTTGCCTAACTTGGCGCGACACACTAGCGTGTGTCTAGATACCCATCGTAATTACACACCCCTTCATGATTTTTGCAACTTCTAATGAAAAATGCCACCAAATAGTGAAAAATTACGCCCGATCCGGTTTAAGTATGGTACAATTTGTAATAAATCACTTATTGCCACACTATTGCACATGGACCGGTGTAAGTTATTTGGATCACAGTTTTTATTGAATGCGGTTCTTAGAGTTAAAAAATATCCTTTGGCGGCAAACCGCTAAACCAAGTTACCACAGTGCGTATCATTCGATAAAATATGTCCTCTAAATCACTTACACTGGCCATTGTTCAAAAACTTTGACAGTAACTATCCCTTGTTTAATTTTCGCTACTCGATTCCGAAGCCTCATCACAGTTCAAGCAGCGAAACCCAGCGACGAATAACCCATTCAGATAACAACCATTAAATAGTTTTTAGAACGTTCAACAATGATCTTTTACCTCACGCACGCAACTGCACTAAATGTAAAAAACCTCTTAGATTATCGTATCCATTTAGACAATTTTTGCACCGTTGTAAATTGCCAGGATGTAAAAGTATCATTAAATGACGGAGAAAAAACTTAAATTTGAAATTGCCTAAATGGAATAACTTAACTGGGTCCAAAACTAAAAACTATTTCTTACCTAGGCCTATGAAAAAATTACCTGTACATATTTTGCTAGTAACTAAATATAATGAACAAATGTAAACGTTTAGATTGGTTAATTCTTAGTTATCTTCATTTTTTCTATTTTTTTTTGTACTTATTTGTATTATATACATTTAAAATTCTTTCTTTACATCTATTTTCTTGTAATAACTTTGGTTTGTATACTGCACTAGGAAGAGCAATTTGATAACCAGTAATCATTCATAAGTGAATTTGTCACTTCTTGATGGCCATTGTGTGTTTCTTTAAAGAAAAGTATGACTGCAACTCGTCGTTGTACTCGCATATGTATTGTCTCGCAAATGTATCGTCTCGCATATGTATTGTCTCTCAAACGGGTAATATCTAGACACACGCTAGTGTGTCGCCGCCAAGTAGATATTTTATTGTTGTTGGAGCTTAATTGTCAGAGCGTAATTGTTAGAGTGTTATTGTTGTCAGATGGCGGCTCACTAGCAGACCGTGTCTTTTAACTGAAACCAACTTATACGTGATTTCAGCATACTGGTGTAAATTCCCCATGCGGTAGAAATCTTTGCAAATCGTTTGAATCAGGTGTCTTCGGTCCAGTAACAAAGAAAACGTCAATACGAAAATGTGGGAACGTGTCCTTCATGGAGGAAAAGTGTCCTCAATAACGTTGATTTGTGTTACTGGTAACTAGTAACTAGTGACTAGTAACTAGTAACTAGTCCGCAGGCTCCCATGTTAATTTCCATAGGGTATAACGACACGTCTACAGTTCATTAGGGAAAGTTGCCAGATCTAAATTTTGGCAGACAGGTAAAGCGTCATATGGGGAAGTGCCTTTTTCTAAAATGGGGGTTGCAGCTAGAAGCACGTGGCCCTGAAGTGGCTCGTAAGTGCAAAATTATTGTTGTAACCATTGTTTGTATTGTCATTCAACAGCAGATTATAACATGCTTAAGTGTTGCACGCTTATCGTTTCAGTACTTATATTGTCAGAATGCACTGTTTTTGCAAATAGGTGGTTCACTAAGAGACAGAATATCTTTATCTTTTATTGCAAATGTTTAGTCTTTTTTTTTTACGGTACACGAATCCAAACTGAATTATCTGCCCCCACCACGATAAAAGGGACAATTTTGCTGGAAAGAAGATTGGGAAACAAAATGCACATCGTCAGCATAGGTGGGAACGTGTTCTTTATGGAGAAAAAATGTCCTCAATAACGTGACGCGGACATTTTATTTTATGTAGACGTACTGTTCTTGCAGTCTAGTGTAAGTGACGAGTAATTTTAAACAGCTGATGAGTTGATTAGTTTTAGTAATCTTTCCTCGGGAGAGCCAAATGAAGGGGGATGCGCTGATTGAGTGAGCGAAGCGAACGAAAATCAGCGTTTGTTAGCCAGTGCGCTCAAAAATCGGATTAAATAGACTTAAGCATGCGAAACATGGGCATACAAAGCGCCAAACCATGTCCATTTGGTGGTGTAACGGCTAATTAAGCAATAGCAAACGTAAGAATTATGAATTAGAAAATTTATAGACACTCCAGACAAAAAAGGTAGAGGTCACTATTAGACAGTGGAATTCTTTGTATTCACAGGCCTATGAAAGATGTGATATCCACCCAAAACCAAAACTGGTATAAGAGCAGCTGCCAAGTTTCCAATTAGAAGGGTCGGCCTTTCATAGTATTGTCATCATTCAACCAGGGAAAGGCCGCCAAGGTTAATCCTATTAGCCATGTTAATCGCACAGAATAATACTTTGGACGTTAAATGAAAACTTGAAGATTGCTACCGCTCCATAGCAATTGATTAGGTCCTTGCAATTACCATACTGTTATGCTTGTTATTAATTTATTTGGAATGACAATAGCAAATGTGAAAATTATGATTGAGAACATTCATACAATAAAATACCTCGACACAAAAAAGGTAGGGGTGACAATTACACCGTGGGATTTTTTGGTCATTCACAGGCCTATGAAAGTCGTGATATCCACCCAAAACCAAAACTGGTAAGAGAAGCCGCCAAGTTTACAAAAAGGGTCGGTCTTTCAAAGTAGTGATATCATTCAACCAGGGAAAGGCCGCCAAGGTTAATCCTATTAGCCAAGTTAATCGCACCGAATAATATTTTGGACGTTAAATGAAAACTTGAAGATTGCTACCGCTAGTAGCAATTTTCAAGTTTTCATTTAACCTTCGTACTATTAGTAGGTGCGATTAACTTGGCTAATAGGATAAACCTTGGCGGCCTTTCCCTGGTTGAATGATATCACTACTTTGAAAGGCCGACCCTTTTTGTAAACTTGGCGGCTTCTCTTACCAGTTTTGGTTTTGGGTGGATCGTATTACCCAGTTAGAAGCGCTGGGCGCTTAGCAAATTTGAGTAGAGGGCGCTTCTATCTGGCGGTAAAAAACGTCACTGGTGCATACTTAATACCAGCTGCTGTTGGCCTTCCAAAACATGTATTATCTTGTAATCCAAGGTAAAATAAAAACTATTTTGCCTTTTAGTACTGTGTACTACTTTTATACTGCACACATGGTACCGTAAATAATCAGCACTGCACGCTGCACGTCCGTGAATAACGCCATTGCTATAGCGCACGCTACAACAGCTTATCGGTTACATGCTCCACGCACTCTTCTCTCATCATCATTCTATGTGCAGGAACAGGAAATTGGACCAGAACGGAGTAAACGATCAACGATGCGATCATGAAGGAAGAAAGACGCGACGCTCAAACTCGAACCAAATTGGCGCTATTAATAAAAAGTTGATTTGAAATTACGATGTTAACAGTTACAACAACTGAAATCTTGATATTAGCTTCAAGATTTCATGAATTATTACAAGATATGCATGGAGAAAAGTAAAAGAAATTACGATTTTTAACTCGGTTTTCACGTGATTTGTATCACTGCTGCTGCTGAGTTCGGTAGGTGAACGTTTAGGCTTATAGAGAAACGGGCTTTTTTATTGTTTTAACATGCTAAAAAACTCCCGTATAACCCACAGGCCCAATTATTTATTTATTTTTGATTTTATTTTGCGTATTTTATGTAGGCGCCAATAAATGGGGACAAAAATAATTAAAAGTGCCAACATTTCGTTTGGGGGGGGGGGGGGGGGCCTCTAAAC
>JAHWFP010154139.1:0-18754 GCA_023313725.1 Lithobius niger | reverse complement strand
TTAGATCCTTACTCTAAACATTTAACGTTCCGTTTTTGTTTATTAATGTTTGATTTTGTTTCCTTGTTTGTTACAAAGGATAACAAGACGCATTTGTCAGATACCTAGCGTTGCTGAATCAGACTTTACAATCATGAGCAAACAAATTCTAAAAACCAGCAATAAATGACTCAGGGTCATAGCCAGAATTTGTTTTTTTTTTACCAACAGCGGAAACCAACTTTACCAAGTGTTCTAGTGTTTTCAGAGAGCAATAGTCAGAGTATGGATACCGCCTCACGTTAACTAGTTCTTGTTATCTAACTTTTTACCAACAGCGGTAACTGTGAATGCTGTGACCTGGCTACGGCCCTGTCAATGCGCGTAGGCCTGACTTCTTGAGGGGCAGGTGATGACGTGCCAGCATGAGCCTTAATTCTTTTCCAATTCTTTATTCAGATCTCCCTACCAACCACCCCCCCTTTCCCTCTCCCCCCCCCCCCCCTCCTCCCAAAAAAAACTCCTGCTTAACTCCTGCTCAGTGGGCAAAATAATGTCATGTCGTGTAAGGTAAAGTATATTTGATTCACAAAAACAAGAATTTTCTCTACTCTCCTACCCACAACTTCGTTCTCATAGGCATGTAAGAATCTAGGTAAAAAAAAATCCAATGGAAAAAAATCCACGGAAAAAAATCCAGGACAAAATCCAAAGTAAGAAAAATCCACAGAATAAAAATCCACAGAATAAAAATCCAATGCCATTTTTTTTCACATTGAGTTAAAGTAAGGTTATTTTGTAGTTCGTGCTACGAAACTAATTCAAAGCCTTTGAATGAATTTCGAATATCAAAGCTGCCCATCAATAGGAAACACTAGGCATTTATGAGGAGATTCAACGAAAACTTAAAACCCTGTGTGAGCACAACGCCGAGTGCAGTCGGGAATTGAGTTTTTGCGAGCAGTTGCGCACACTATCCGATTACGGTGAGGCATTTCCGTATATATTTTAACGAACGAATCATAAGGCTTCAGTTTTACGCTGGAGCGACATTAATATTTTTATTAATATTATTACTATTAACGTGGCATTGTTTTTGCAACAGCAACAAAACAGAATTTAAAGCGCCGCATCGTAAATATAGGAAGAATCCTGTTACGATAATTACGTATGAACTTCTGAACTAGGTTTGGTGTTAGTGGGACACCCCCTTCCATTTTAAGGGGGCACCTACCCTAAACAGAGGCCTAACTTTGGAAATATTTTTCTTTTAGTGTAATTGCCTTAGAACCATAATTTTTTTGCCTTAAAGTGTGTTGAAATACGAGTCTAGGACATATTTTAAATTTTCATTTATTCTATTTTTATGGGAATACAGGACCGGTACATTTTTGGTAAATTTTGTTACACTTTTATACAGCTTCTTTGATAAAGGTGGCAAATTTTGTGATTTTTACACATAGGGCTACCACGTGAACCAAAATAATTTTGATACCACAGTTTTTTATATTTTATAATATAATCACAATTTGCGCATATTATAAAATTATATAGCCAAAATTTTGGGATTTTTAAAAAATTACACCGGAAGTGTGTAGAAGTATGATTTTGGTTCACTTTGTAGTCACCATACCTAGGAACTTCTGTAAAAAATTTCAAGCCACTATCTCAATTCTAAGTATAGTTATGGTGTTTTTAGTGATTGGCCGCTAGCGATATTCGCATTCTGATAAAATCCAGTTCGAACGTGAAACTTATAACCTTACGCAAAGCTAAATAATACCCCAAAAGTATGTTTTTAGCCATAAAAGATCTCGGTTAACAAAAAAAAAAAAAAAACATATTATTGACTAACCTAAAAAAAGTTTTTGTGTGGGGAGAATATTTTTAGGGTAGGTGCCCCTTTAATGTAGGGACCATCAACTTACGTTGGTTGATATTTTATTATTGCAAAACAATTTGTCATCTCCCCTCTACATCCCCTGCCTACATGTCTTGTAATACCATCGGGGACCTTTGTTTCCCTGGCAGTTCTAACCCTGGTGGTAAGGCAGTCGTGACCCTACCCTCCCTTCCTATGACCATGCTATTTTTAAACGAGTGTTATTTTAACTTACACACGCTTTTCAATTTTGTTTTTTGCAGTTTATCATTTTAGGGGGAGGTGGGGGGGGGGGGAGCCACATTTTCTTTCCCATTAATTGTATACTTCGGGTGAATAGTCACGCACACCAGGCAGGCCCTTGGTAAAACGACGCTGGACCGCTTCGACTAACTCGATGTCTTTTAATAGGAAAGGGGACTACACCGAAGTTTTATATTTGAGTAGGGGTCGCACAACTACTTTGAAAGCCCAGACCTTAGTGGACAAATTACCAGAGGTAAAACACATATTCACAATAATTGCGAGTCGACAGAAAGCCAGTTCCACGATCTTCTGGCAATGGAGAGACAACTTTGAATCAGAAGTGAACCAATGCCCTAATCTTGTACCAGGGACATTGATATTAGAGTCATAACGTCCAAAAGATAGATGTGAAAATACTAAGGTAAAAAAAAATAATAATAATGAGATAAAGAATGGCATTGGATTTTTAGTCCGTGGATTTTTTCTTTGGATATTATTTCCTCAGGATTTTTTTCTCTAGATCTTTTTTCCTGGATTTTTTTCCGTGGATTTTTTTTCCGTTTACCATTATTATCACCCTCGTATGGCTTTGGAGTTGGAAAGCTACTTCATTAATTCAGGGACAAACAGCTGCCAGTCCACTCCTGATTAATCGAGCTTTTAATTATGTAACGACAATGCCTTTAGGCCGTATATTGTTCTGCCAAGTCATTGCCGCAGGAAAGAAATGAGGGGATATGTATTATGGGACCACCCCCTCTACAGGAAACCAAACTGAACAAAAGTGCAAAATTGACGTTTCATTTTTCATTGCGTTTTATTTTTGCTTGTACGTGTTATAATGCTACATAAATTCTGCCAGAAATGAATATGTACTCTACAGAAGCCTGATAGGTAGTGATGTACCATAAGATGCTTCAGTTGCTCGGAATGTTCTTGGGAAGCTCTCCCCCAGACCCTGAGCTGGATTTATTCGTCCCCCTTCACAATTTTTGTAGTCTGTGCCACTGGAAAGAGTAACGGACGGAGGCACTTACTCATATCGAACACTTTAGGCTGACAAGTTTCGATGACTCATATTTTAAACAATTTTTAGCACTAATAACCAGTGACGACGAAGTTGAACATATATGAATGTGTAAAGGATTTTGAATCGGGCGCATCATTAACGTCTTCCCCCCCCCCCCAGCCATCGCCACACCACTCGCATGATAAATCCCTTCCTGTATTATCCCTTTTTAAAGTAAGTTACTGAAAACATTTCTAGGAAATTCTGCTTCAAAGTTTTCATGTTGCATAGTTGTCTAATCGTATTTTTCGCTGCCCAACGTCCCCCCCCCCTGGGTCGGGGGGAAAGTATCATGAAAAATGCACTTATGTAGTGTGTCATGTAAATAAGATGAATAAGAATTTTTTAGCAGTTATCTAAAGGAATTTTTTTCATAAAACATACGAATTTTTAAATAAAATGCCATTCATTGTTTTGCAGAAAAGGAGACATGCTGAGGCTTAGTATTTGAAGTAGCACACACCTTACAAAATCAGCTGGAGTATAATTTGACCATACATAATAAAGGGCTTCTCCCAGTAAAAACGCTGCAGCATACAATTTACACTTCAACGGTTTTGCTCCATTATCCATTCGACTACATTGCTACACACTTTTACAACTAAATTGTAGTTTTTTTTAATTTTCACGTAAGAGTCTCGTTAAAATAACGACGATTATTCATTGTTACATTTCTTACTTCAAAAACGGCTGCTAACAAAAATATCTCGCATTTAAAAGTAGTCTATTTCTTTTAAATATGTATGAATTGCGGCACCACTAACGTTGTATTTTCAGGTTTTCACACTGTTTTGGTATTCGAATACACTTTGTCTCATATTCACATTAAATAAAAAAAATTGCGCACTACAAACTTGATTTAAGGAACGATCGGTAGAAACAATCCATTTACGCTGCAACAAGCTTTGTTCGCTAGAACTTGCAGTACCTCGTAATATGTATTTAATAGGCTTCTCGTCACAAACACATTAAGACACTTCTTGCCCACATGTTTGCACATAACGCAACTAAACATGAGCTTCAATCTAAAGGCTTTACTACGATTTCCACATTTAAAGAGTTTCTCACTGTTGTGTCGCAGAATGTAAAAAATGCAGCAGAAAATCTCACAAATCATAATACGACGTGTCACGCTTTAGATATAATCAGCTTCTTGTCTTTTAACTTTAAATGTGCAACAGGTAATCGTAGATAGGCCTTACCACAAAATGTACTCTCAAGGGCTTCTCTCCAGTATGAACATGGACTACCAACAAAATAATTGCACTAAGTGAGTAAACATCTTCTGCCACATTATAAACAACTATTTTCTTGTTGTTTATAAAGTTGAATTTCCTCATCTGTCCCATTCTGGCAGTTGACTTGGAAGATTTAACTTTTTTAATTGAAGCACGAGTGGCACATTACATAACACATGTCATGGCATGCTTCGTAACCAAACTGCTTCGTTATTGGTTAAAAATAATATCGAAAAGAGTTTAGAATATAGCTTAATAAATGTTATTCGTCTGTGAATTCTACAGAATATTTTAACTAAGAATTTATGAAACAAGCTGTAAATGATACTGACGTTTTAAAAAGCACAAATTACTAGTGCCATCTAGGTTTGAAGATTGAAAGTTTTGGTGGTTTAGTTCGAAGGGTGGTCGAGGCGAGTCTCTGTGCTAGGTCAAACGCTAGGACACCACCCTAATACAAATCTGTTACTCATCGTTCCTACGGAACTTTTTATGTACTCATGGTTTCATGAAGTTACGTAATCGGGCTTGAGTGAAAAAAAACAAAAAAGTATATGTCTGATCCCGGGTTAAAGGGCTTTCAAAGACACAAAAACTGCGCAGTCGAATTCAGTGCGAAAAAACAAAAAAACCCACAGGACATGAAAGACACCGTCTGCTCCTGGGTAACGGAAATGAATGAAAGATGGTGAAATGAATCACAAGATACATGGATTGAGTGAGCGAAGCAACCTTACCGAAATTACCCGCGATCTTCAAGAGCCGAAATTATTTAAATTACACATTTCACTGTTATGGGCAGTTGTATTCCTAGAGTTGCCCGTCTTCATGACGGGCTTTACAGCTAGTCTACACAATAAAAGCGGAGGCAGGAGGCATGGAAGAGGAGAAAGTGATGTGAAGGGTATTGTCGATGACATGTCACAATTTCTTTTTGCAAGGTTGCTATAAATAAGGCCAAGTATTTTCATTATTTGCACGATAGCAATGAAAAAGGGCAAACATTCGGCAAGATGAAGGGCATGTACGATGACATGTAACGATTTCTTTTTGAAAGGTAGCAATAAATAAGGCCGAGTTTTTTCGTTATTTGCACGGTAGCGAAGAAAAAGGGTGAGCGTTCGTCAGATTATATATATATATATATATATATATATATATACACATATATATGTATATATTAACACAGCCGGCAGGCAGTGCTTATTAGAGTTAGTTTGCGCACGAGAATTTAAAAAAAATGGACAGGCGGCGGCTGTCACAGTGTCACGTAACGGCTCCTTAAAAACCCCTTCTGGTGATATCGACATAAACGTAACACTTGCCAAAGACCTCCTCTCCTCCCTTTCCCACCTTTAAAGCTTACTCGGGCCATAAAACTGTGGAGTTAAGCAAAAGCTGTAAAACCTACATTTACATATTACTAATAACCTGCAAATAAGCAAACTTTGTAAATAATACTAGGATCATATTACCTGATTTAACACCAATCCCTCGGCCGAGGAAAATACAACCTAAGTAGATTTTACAATACTTGAGTAAGACAATGTTAATCACGTAGTCCTGTTGTTGTAACAATCCTTGTATTTTACTTTAACCACGTCTATTGTTAAACCCCAGACCATACAAGCTGTAAGCCCAACAATACTCGACATCTATATTGTTAGACCTTAAACTTTCTCAATGCCGCATGGGCGGAGATATTGTCACATTTGCGTTGTCGCTCCCAACTGTTGGATTCGTTTTTGTTTACTCTCTTTTTTTCCGAGCTCAGCAATCGTAACGGTTGGACTTACTATTTTTCTTACTCCTACCCACCTTAGTAGAAGCGGAAAACAAACATGGATGCCATCCGCCATTTCTATTCTATGGATTAGACAAGAGATTAACACCACAGTTTATGCTCTTGAACTTAACCAAGGATGCTTATTCCTTCAACGTCTTAAGTATAGCCTACGACCGGATTATCATTATTTCCGTTTGTAGTCTAGACGGGAAGGATTTTCATCTTTCACTGACCGTCCATTACTTAGCGACGCCAACAATTCTTGGTAAACAGTCGGGCGAGTGCAAATGCTCTCGGCGAATTGTTGTCTATCTGTTGCGGTGATGTAACACTGTTTCCGAAGGTTGCCGAGTCGTCTCAATGCAGGTATTTTATCCAAACCTCTAACTCAGTTTAGGGCATAAAGGGTATTAACAAAAGTCCGTGAATGTTGATGAAGGCTCATCCTTGCTGTGGGGCTATCGTAGTGCTTAACGTTGGCTACTGGATTGTTAGACATGTTGTCCGTATGTAACCTTCCCTGATGTTTTGGATCTCAGTTGTGAGTGCAAAAGGAAATCATCTTCGGTCGTGTACCCATTACGATGCTATCTCTTCTGGTCTGGTAATAATTCTCCTGTGCCTTGGTGCTCCGAGTTGGCTAAAGTGCTGCGGACTTTATCAAAGTTGCTTGATGAGGTACCATTTATGCCACCTTTTCTATCCAGCCGATGCTACCATTGGACACGTCGTTTACCGCAGTGGTACGCGAGGGGCGGTAAACACGTGTTCTAGTGTGCAGTATTCTGTTTGGCGGTATGGAGTTGATCTCAATAAGTAGGAGGGCAGAGCGTGGTTCGGTACCGTACGGCCTCTTCTATAAGACGGTTACAAGCTTGAATACTGCACAAGCGTGCACCCAGCACGCCAGAGGTCCATGGAACAGGTGGAAACGGTACTATGATAAATTATAAACTGTCTGCGTTTGCGTATGGATTGAAGGACAGTATTTATCTCTCCCAACTTTTGATTTATTTTGACCCAACAGGACAGAATTGGCAAAGAAAGTACTGTCGGAGTTCTATACTCGTACGGCAGAAGATGATGTTTGCCCCTGCATTGTCAGCTCCTGGGTTGGAAAGGTTTCCTCCGGATTATTGTCACGGTGTCATTCATGGAGTTGTGAGCCTTAATCAGCATCATCAGCCTAATCGTTGAAACTCAAGTTTGTTGTAAACAACTTTACCTCGACACCACTGTGCCCTGCCTGTCACCACCGACGTTTAATCCACCCGACTGCCCGTAGGAGAAGAAACAACGGACAGATAATTGCAAACACAAGTGATAATGTTAACGTTATTTCTAGCACTAGTCCTAATACCAAAAGTGCACACGTTGCCTGTATCGCTAATTTTTGCAACCCTTTACTTCATTCTACGGGGGCTAACCTAAGCACATCCCCTAGTATTTTGTCAGTAGGCAGTAAAACTAATACGGTCCCTGAACCAAACCTAGATGAACCTTCCCATCCTGGTTATTTCGCAGCAGAAATTTCACCAATCCTAGGGGGAAATTTTGGTAGAGCAATAGCCAAAGGTGATAAATATCCCAGCATACCAATGACAGACAAATCGATGTTAAATTTAAGCCTAGATTTTGCGAAACAATACGATGGGCTACCTAACCAGTCGGAATCGATGCTTGTACAACAGATCGTGTCTGATTTAAGAATATCTAGCACGAAGTCTCCAAAACAGGAACGGAATGTGAACACTAAGCATGCAAATAAAGGGAAGGTTAAGCGACTGTGTAAGGAACAGAAAAAGTTAAAAGCACCTAGAAATAAATCCGCTATCACAGCAACCCTCACGCATCCCTACCCAGTTGCAATATTAAGACTGTTGATTTCCCCACTTGCCAAGCTAACGCAACATCTACGAAAACCCCAGTGAGGCCCTGTAACTTCCGCCACTGGCGTCATACAAGTTGATTTTAGATTTGCTAATTGTGGCCACAGTCACTGTCTAGGAATGGGAGCAAATAAATGCTTAAGTAGTCTTGCTCCCGGAGAGACGGTCAGTTATTTCCACGACTATGTGGCAAGGACCCACGGTTTACTGTTACCCCGTGACCCCTCGCCTGAGCCGAATCACCACGTACCCCCACTCATGCACGACCTATACCACCCTTACTTTTGATGGGGCTTGATCCAACTATGGATGGTTGATTAATCATTCGTAGCTTAGACACTCTGTAGAGTTTATTTGCATGGATCATTTGTTAGAATTGCATGTTAGCCTTATTTCTCCTTCTTGTTCGCCTATTCTCTGTCTTCCTGTCCCATAATCCGCCGTAATGGCACAGAACCGTTGTCCCGTTTGGCCCACCCACGTGCCACTACTTGGTGCTTCACTGTCACCTTACCTTTTGTAGGTTATACTTACTGTTGAGTTAAGATTATTACTTTAAGGGCTTGCCTGCTTTTTGTCCTTTTTTGCTTCCTCCCCGATTTGATTCTCCTCGACTTGCCACCTCAGGATGTTTCCCCGAGATCCTGTCTTTTTAAACTGCTTGTTGAGTTAAGTTTGTTACCTTTTTTTGTCTTTCTTGCTTGCATCCCTGTTGTTTTTTTTATCTCCCCGCTTTTGACCCCTGATGTCCCTCGCACCCCCTATCGAGGGGAGGGGGGGGGGGGACTGTCACAGTGTCACGTAAGGGCTCCTTAAAAACCCCTTCTGGTGATATCGACATGAACGTGACACTTGCCAAAGACCTCCTCCCTCTCCCACCTTTAAAGCTTACTCAGGCCATAAAACTCTGGAGTTAAGCAAAAGCTGTAAAACCTACATTTACATATTTCTAATAACCTGCAAATAAAACTTTGTAAATAATACTAGGATCATATTACCTGATTTAACACCAATCCCTCGGCCGAGGAAAATACAACCTAAGTAGATTTTACAATACTTGAGTAAGACAATGTTAATCACGTAGTCCTGTTGTTGTAACAATCCTTGTATTTTACTTTAACTACGTCTATTGTTAAACCCCAGACCATACAAGCTATAAGCCCAACAATACTCGACATCTATATCGTTAGACCTTAAACTTTCTCAATGCCGCATGGGCGGAGATATTGTCACACTTGCGTTGTCGCTCCCAACTGTTGGATTCGTTTTTGTTTACTCTCTTTTTTTCCGAGCTCAGCAATCGTAACGGTTGGACTTAATTTTTCTTACTCCTACCCACCTTAGTAGAAGCGGAAAACAAACATGGATGCCATCCGCCATTTCTATTCTATGGATTAGACAAGAGATTAACACCACAGTTTATGCTCTTGAACTTAACCAAGGATGCTTATTCCTTCAACGTCTTAAGTATATAGCCTACGACCGGATTATCATTATTTCCGTTTGTAAGGAGTTTCAACGATTAGGTTGATGATGCTGATTAAGGCTCACAACTCCATGAATGACACCGTGACAATAATCCGGAGGAAACCTTTCGAACCCAGGAGCTGACAACGCAGGGGCAAACGTCATCATCTGCCGTACGAGTATAGAACTCCGACTGTACCTTCTTTGCCAAGTCTGGCCTGTTGGGTCAAAATAAATCAAAAGTTGGGAGAGATAAATACTGTCTTTCAATCCATACGCAAACGCAGACAGTTTATAATTTATCATAGTACCGTTTCCACCTGTTCCATGGACCTCTGGCGTGCTGGGTGCACGCTTGTGCAGTATTCAAGCTTGTAACCGTCTTATAGAAGAGGCCGTACGGTACCGAACCACGCTTTGCCCTCCTACTTATTGAGATCTACTCCATACCGCCAAACAGAATACTGCACACTAGAACACGTGTTTACCGCCCCTCGCGTACCACTGTGGTAAACGACGTGTCAGCGGCAGCTGCGGGGGCCCAGAATGCAATGCTGCAACATGTAACAGTGGGGCAACAATAGACAAGGTGCACAAGATCGGATTGTAGCTCACTCGAACAAGATGCAACGATGCACGGTCACGGGGAAAGTAACATTGTCGTGATAGCTTCGAGCTGCGTCTCCATTAAGTATTTTCAATCGTTGTCGAGAACCAAACTGAAATGGCCTTGGTTTTCGCTTTAATCTTTCAGTTTTAAACCATAGGTTGCAAAGTCTATTGGACGGCCGACATGACTTTATGATTTATTTACTTCTTCAATACAGGCTTCGGAAGGTTAGTTGAATTGTTTCCGCGATTGTTTGCCATTATACTGCATCTGCTTGCAATAATGCAAAATCAAGGACCCATTAGGTGATACATGCTATAGTGTACTTTGGCTGGTACACCTTGCACCACGTGGATTACTATGGCATAATGAAGAGACAAACAAGTGTTGTGCAAGCTACAACTGAAGAGACAGTTTACTTCCTGTTAACAGGCTGTTATATAGACAATGTACAGTCATGTGACAGGAAGTCCACTGGTATGGCATTACATCAATTACAATATGAGCTAACCTAATAGAGCTAGTTATGGCAAACTAGGATGGTTAACAAATGGAACCTACCTTGAATGCGTTCATTATGGTGCCACAAGTAATGACAGCACAATACAGGGAACGAAAAAAAAATTCTAAGCCTAGTTGAAAAATAAAGTATATAGGCAAAATATTTATTAGTTCACTGTCTATTTTAAAAAAAATACATAATCTTTTGCTTTCAAAGGGAAGAAAATAAACATTTTGGAAAGCTGTGTACAAAATCATAACCTCAAGATTTTACAAGATTAAGCGATAAATGAAACATTGATAAAAATAACTGATAACTAATCAGTTTGACATTTTCAAATTCGGAACACTTTTTTTAATTTATCATTCGTATACGAAGTAGCTCATTTTGTTGTTTTTCTAATTTTCAGCAACCAATATTGCAGCTAAAACGCTACAAGGCAGCTGTCGACGTCTGGCGTCCACTGCGTTAGCCTGGTTGCAGATGTAGTTTATTAGAAATTCACCGGACCGATTGCTGATGCTCCAATTTAGCATTGGTTCCGATGCGGAAGAGATTTTGACATGAAAAGACAAAAAAGAAACATGGTGATAAAATCGAGAAATCAATTTTTCTCACGAACAACAAAATCAATACATGTTTTCCTAATTTTAAAGAAGGACGTTTTTAAAATTTTACGGAGTCAATTCTCCGCACGAGTAACTAGGGACCATCACACATGTTAAAACTGCGATAACTGCACATGTTAAAAAAAATTCTCATGGAATTTACAAATAACCGATTACAAACGTAAAACGTATAAGTAGTAGCCATACTGTTAATTTTTATTCTAAGACTACAAATTGAGCTTGTCTGGAGCTTTACGGAATCTCTTAGATCTTGGATTTACATTTGGAAATTGTGCAGTCTCATCACTGTGCATTGGTGATAGCACAATTTTACGTTGGTGATTCGATTTGGTTTTCGCACGTTTTGGTGTAGGCAATGCTTGGTCAGCAGATTGTGTTGTTACAAGTAACTGAGGTTGCAACTGTTCTGGATTTCTAATATCCTCGGTAGGGGCGCTGGAGATGTTAGCCAAAGGCGATTCAATTACGTTGTCGGGCTTACCTACTGACTGTGTGAGGGATGATTCCGCTCGTAAGGTGTTGCCACCTGGCGTCTTACTTCGCAAATTATCAGGTGATCCACCTAGGCTTTTGATTGGTGATTGATAGCCCTTAGTAACAGGCAAAGATTGCCGTGATTGGCATACAGATTTTCTCGATGGAACTACGTCAGCGGAAACTTGCTTCTCATGACGTTTACCGCCAAAAGACATGCGATGTTTTGGTTTAGAGTGAAGTTCAGATTTTGAGGGAAGTTGCTCATTATTTCGGAAATTATGCACTCTGGAATTGTCGGTTTAGACTTTAGGATTTTCACTTTTGGTGACTGCTCAGCACAGCTATTATCAACAGTACGTGGTCTTAACGGCTCGCGATGTTTGTGATATTCATTGCGGTTAGTATCAACTACAATATAGGACTGGTGTTCACAAGTTTTATGCACTACGCCACTAGACCACAACCTAGAATTAGTTACGCTAAAGTCACGGTACCATATTTTGCCGCCAATTTGATATGATTTCAACTCACAATGTTTCGTGCTCTGAATTTGTTGTAATTGATTACGGCAAACAACTGTGGCATGGTCGGGAAACAACAAATCCAGACAAGACTTCAATTCTCGATTAAAATAGAACTTTCCGGGTGTAGCTTGCGTGGTAGCGGAGATAGTGATTCGTACTGATAATAAATAGGAATTTATGCTTTCCTGTATTGTGGATCCCTGGCACCGCGCAGCTCGATAAACTCTTTTAAAGTTTCGGACATAAATTTCGGCAAGCTCATTTGTCCACGGAGCAAAATCGGTCCAGTCATGTGCCTGAAACCGTTAGTTTTAAGTCAATTTTGAAATTCGTTAGACATGAATTGTGCAGCATTATTGGTTAATAATCTGTCCATCAAGCCGTATTCGGCAATGTGGTTATTTAACACATCTGTCACTCTGGCAGACGTTGTGGATTTCATTTTGTGCAAGAACGGGATTTTTGAGTGTGCATCCACAAGGATAAAAAACATGTAATTATCATCGGGCCAAGGAAATCGGTGTGAAACCTAGCATTAGGCTTCAGTGGATATTCCCAAGTGTTTTTGGCCCAGCTGCTTGAGTATCTTTGTACTTTTTTGACAAGATTTAACTTTATGCTCAATGTCTGAATCGATCTTAGGCCACCACACCTTTTGCCTAGCTAAACCTTTCTGTTTCACTATTCCCAGGTGTGCGTGTGTATATACTTCAAAATTTGTTTTCTCAAGGCTGTCGGCACCAGGATCTTATACCCCCAAAATAGAGTTTCGTTTTCAACAAAGATCTCAGTACGACGTGCAAAGTATGGTAACAGGTCAGGGTTTTCACACTTTTCTGGCCAGCCATGATTAACGTAACGATAAACTTTTGACAGGATTTTATCGCATTTGCTTTCGAAAATTAGGGTCTCGTTTAAAACTGGTAAATTAGAAACAACTTCGAATGCAAGAACATTATACTGGGCATCTGCTTTTTCAAACTCCTCAGTATTTGGTAGGGGAAGTCTGGATAACGTGTCGGTAGTTAGGTTTTGTTTACCGGGGATATGTTCAAACTCATAAACGTATGCATTTAGCATAACTGCCCATCTTTGAACCCTGGCTGCTGCCATTTGTGGAATTCCCTTTTTAGGGCCAAAAATCCATATTAACGCCTTTTGGTGAGA
The DNA here is from genome assembly GCA_023313725.1 of Lithobius niger. Classification (NCBI taxonomy): domain Eukaryota; kingdom Metazoa; phylum Arthropoda; class Chilopoda; order Lithobiomorpha; family Lithobiidae; genus Lithobius; species Lithobius niger. Next base: position 5,289 of record JAHWFP010154139.1, on the reverse strand, counting down.
CTGCAATATGAATCGTTGACCATAAACGTACTCGTGAAACCACTTCACTCCCCAAGCCACACTGAGAGCTTCCCTATGACTATAGCCCTCCTCAGCTTGGGTTAACTTTCGAGAAGTGAAAGCTATAGGACGCGATTTTCATGACATGTATCAAGCAAGCTCCGACGCCGTAAGGTGAGCCATTACAAACGAGCTTTAGTTTTAATTTTGGATCTTAATGTACTAAAACTTTGGATTTAATAAAAAGTTCTTTCACTTTACTAACTGCTTGGTCACATTCTGCCCCCCCCCCCCCCACCCATTTCACAGTAGGGCTTAGCAAGCGAGTAACTGGTGACAGAATATGAGCAAGGTTAGGCAGGTATTTTGAGTAATGATTAACGAAACCCAAAAAGCTTCGTAGCTCTTGAATACAAGTTGGGTTAGGAGCGTTGGTAACGGCTTCAATAACCTCAGGGAGTGTATGCAAGCCTTCAGCATTAATCGTGTGGTCTATATATTTTAATTCAGACCACGACAGTTTGCACATCTCGATCTAAAGTTTGGCTCCTGCATCTTGTAAAGCAGTTAACAGCTTGTTTAAAGAATCGTCATGCCCCGCCCCCTTCCCACTCACTAGGATGTCACCATAGTATGGAAGACATTTGGGGATTTTACTAGTGATTTATGTCATGATCCTTCTGGAAAATTTCATGACTGGGCGCTAGGACCAGAGGTACACATAGCCATAGAAATAAACCCAGGGGGTGTATTTATTGTTAACGCTTCTTGGGACTCTTTATCGAGCTCAATCTGCAGAAAGGCATCCTTAAGATCGATAAGGGAAAAAGTGTCACTGCCTGCTAACTCACTAAACAATTCTGCGGTCGTGAGGACCGGATAGTTGTCCACCTCCAATTGAGGGTTCACAGTGGTCTTATAATCACCTATCACCCTGATTTGGCCGTCAGGTTTGTGAAGTATGACTATCGGCGCAGACCACTGTGAGGCCTCCACAGGCTCTAGAATTCCAAGGCCCACCAAATGTCTAATTTCTTGGTTGACCTTTTGTTTCAGTGCCAATGGAACAGGTCTAACGCGACAATACACAGGTTTAGCGTCAGGTTTTAGATGTATCTTAGCTTTAAAGTTTTTAAACTTACCCATACCCTCACTAAATAACTCAGGGAAACCCTTTACTATTTCAGAAGTGTCAACTGGTGTAGAACTAGTTTTAATGTGTTTAACACTTTTCTTAACGTTAACTGTCTCTTGCAGGTTGTAAAATGTATCAAAATTAATTCTAAAGATTGAAAGCCAATCCTTTCCCATTAGTGCGGGTTTGTATCAAGCGTTTCCAAATGTTCCGTTTGACCGTTTATGGTAACCTTAAGCTTAACTGTGTATATGGTGTTTTCCACTCCATCTGTGTACGCGTGGATCAAAAACAGACTGAGCTTGAGTGGACAATCCGCAAATATTTCGAGTTCCACTCAATTGGGATTATTGTTGCGTCTGCCCCGGAATCAAGTTCCATTACAAGATTGATGCCATTGAGGCAGACTGGCATATTCCATTTATATATTTTCATGGAGTTAACAATAATGTCTACTTTATTGGTGTGAAGGGATTGAAATCTGGTCCGCAGCCTGACTTATTTCAACACAAGATAATCGTTATCAGAATCACTGTCAGCTTCAGAACCAGACTCAACATCCCGGTCATTTTCAGATTCACTTTCAGATTCACGCCTAGTTTGTGAATTCTCTTTTTATAACTATACTTCTGTTTGCTTTTTTGGCCTAGCCTTAAAATTCGTGCTTGTACTAGGCTTACTTTGTTCGTATATTTTTGTAGTTCTATTTGAATGACTACTGCTTTTTCTGCACACAGTTTTTAAGTGGCCCACGGTGTGGCATCTACCACAGGTATATACTTGCAACGGGTTTTGACATGGCCGGATTTCCCGCAACAATAGCAAATAAAATCTTAAGAAGATTTAGGCCTATTCTGCCTTTTGCTTGAATGTTTAGCTACAAAATTAACTGACGTAGTTAATCCCACCCTCGTCGCCAACTGTAGTGTACTTTGGCTGGTACACCTTGCACTGCGTGGATTACTACGGCATAATGAAGAGACAAACAAGTGTTGTGTAAGCTACAACTGAAGATACAGTTTACTTCCTGTTAACAGGCTGTTATATAGGCACTGTACAGTCACGTGACAGGAAGTCCAGTGGTATGGCATTACATCAATTACAATATGAGCTAACCTAATAGAGTGAGTTATGGCAAACTAGGATGGTTAACAAATGGAACCTAACTTGAATGCGGCCATTGTGGTGCCACAAGTAACGACACCACACATGCTAACTCTAGAAACACGCTATTGTGTTGCCATCAAATAACAAACATGGGATAAAACTTGGGCAGAACCTGAACAGAAATACGCATTTCTAATGTTTCGTTTTTTTGCAAACAAAACTGGGTGTACAGTGGACATACCGTACACATGATAGACCAGTCCGTAGCAATTATAATAAAATGGATGCGAAAAAAAGAATTAACTGAACAAAAAACGGCTTCGCCATTTAGCAAAAAAGCATTAGAGCTCGTATCCCCATACTCATAGCTGTGAAGGTACACGAATAAAAAAGGACTAGAGTTCACTCGAACGCAACAAACTATAATTTGAACTCCAATTCCAGGGAACAAGGATTGTGACATGCCAGTCTCCATGCACACGTATTCATGTACGTCACTAATCAAACAAACAAAACGGTTGGATACTTCACACAAACAAAATACGCACAAAAAATACACCTCACACACGAACATAACGAAAATCTAAAACACATACAAACTGCCAAATGCCTACAAAGGGTAAAAAATACATACACAAAGACAGGCAATAAAAACTGCCTTAATTAGCAGCATGCTTGTTTCACAAATTATAAATGCACACAAATACATATATAGCCACTCACAGGAAAAATACTTAAAATATAAAACAACAAACACACACAAATATTAAAAAAAGCCAGTGCAACACCCAAATTAAGTGCACATAAACATACACACACACACAAACATTAAGTATTTCAAACACAAACTGCGTTCACTTTCTGACATAACCACTGAGCAAAAACAGTCATTGTTCCCTGGAATTGGAGTTCAAATTATAGTTCGTTGCGTTCGAATGAACTCTAATCCTTTTTTATTCGTTGTCATTCACAGCTGTGAGTATGGGGATACGAGATCTAATGCTTTTTTTTACACGGCGAAGCCATTTTTTTGTTCAGTTAATATATATATAACCCGTACTCTGCTTGCCACAATTTAGGCGGCGCAGAATTATGGCAGAATTTCGGTTCAAACAATATGAGGAGACTAATTGAATTGATTTTTTTTTCAAAGTGCCTTGATCTGGAACCATGCTCCATGTGGAGACTAAAACAAGCTCTACAGCAATCTCTTCTAATAATGAGGGAATTGAATGATTGTAAACGGAATGCTTGTTGGCAATAAATTGAAAAAAGTACGCTATTGAAAAAAACTGTAAGGAAAATAATGGCTTCCACGTTCACAATTCTTCTATCTGCAACCATTCCTCTTCTGTGAAAAAGTATTTAACGAAAGTTCTACTCAGAATCCCGTTAAAAAAATAGCGTAAACGACCCATAAAGTCTCGGGACGGGTCAGGCACGAAAAAGCATTTAATGCAAGTTCGACCCAGAATCCAATAAATAAAAAATACCATACCCGAACCCGTCGAGTCTGCGTGGACGGGTGAGGACAGTGCTGGGCGATGACGGGTCGAGCCACGTCATGCTGAATGAGAAATTAATGCTTGCTAAAGGTTCTATCGTTGTCGACGATTGAAATAAGAGGATTAGTGAAACTGATAAATATTGAAAACATTATTTACTTTTTGTTCCTCCCAGAAAAAAAATGACAAAGCTGGCGGGCTAAAGGTTTCAACTTTCTTGGAACTTGCAACTCGGAATAGAAATTTAAGAAATAAGGGAACAAAAAGGATACTTGTTAAAAAAAATTAAGGAGGAGGAGGACACGTTTTACTCTTAGGCAGAAATCCTGAGTATGAAGTTAAAGCATTGATAAGACGTTATGTTATCTCAATGGCATAACGAATTTGGGCTGGGCCCCTGTGCAAAATTTCTGTGTAGGCCTTCCCCCTCCGCAGTTCCTGATATTTTTTTAAACTAGTGCTAAGACTTCGGCTACGTGAAAACGGCTGAACCGATGTTCATGAAATCTGGTGCATGAAATTTTATGCAAAATTTATCAACCAAATCCAACAGTCATCAAAATCACTTATTTCTGCCCATGCGACACTGAAGATCGTGGATATGTGATACAGTATCTTGAACATAAAACTTACTTTATTGTGGTTAGCAGATAAAAGATGTTTCCATGCTCTTATTTGACTTAAAAAAAAAATTTATTCATCCTTTCGCAGTACACCTCTTCATTAAGCATGAACGTTTTTATACGCGGATTTTTTAATTATCTATGCTCGCAGACCCAGGCAGGTCCCCTGGAGGTCTGGGCCCGTTATGCATTGCGTACCTAGCATACCTGTACGTTACGCCACTGTATCACACACGACGATAGCCGTGTATTGAAGTCCTCTCTCCAGCAAAACTAAAACTATTAATTTCTCCGTTTCTATTCAATATATTTCGACCAAACTTGGCCAGATAGTAGATAGAAACTTTTCCAAACTTTACACCAACTTTTATGCAATTCTGTGAAAGAGTAAACGGAGGAAACCACACGTAAATTTGAAAACTGTTCACTTCTTGTTGTTGTTGTTGTTCTTCTTCTTGGCTGACACGGTTTCAGAAAAAAACGACTGCACCTACCTAAAATCTGAAATATGATCTGAGCCAGAAATTTTCCTGGGCTTCAACCTTACAGGGACCACTTTTTCAATTGGTCGATCCATTTCGGAGTTACGGGACCCTAAACGATCATTTTGATTGTTTTACATTGTTTTGACCATTGTATTTAGGGAACAATGCCACTTAGCAAAGTGCAGATCCATTCTTCGTGCATACAACAATCGACTGCATGCATAAACCTTTATTGCACGACACCATAGCCGTAAAAAAGGTACACGGATTACAAACAAAAACGTCAAGTGTGCTGTAAAAAAAAGGGGGTTATATGATTGAAGTTTCATTTTACTTGTTAAAATGTACACGGATAAAAATTGGTGATTTTTAATTGAAATAATCAAATGTACAATTCAGAAAATTGCATCTGTTTAAGTGCTGTTGTGCTTTAC
>JAHWFP010154136.1:3466-23976 GCA_023313725.1 Lithobius niger | reverse complement strand
TGACACGGCCAAACAGGCCAAACAGGCCGTGTCAGTATGGCTCAGCGGTAGGATCTTGGCCTTTGATTTCAAAGGTCCCGGGTTCGATTCCCCGCTGAGGCAGTCTGACATATAAGTCCAAAAGGCAACGTAAATAGGTTTGCATCCGTATTTTTTAAACCAATCTCGAGCCCATTGGCTTTCCGTCCCGTATAGCAAACCACAAGTCACTAGCTACAACCGTTCTGAAGTTATTTCTAAAATAACATGCAACTTTTTTAAACAAACATGGCCACCAGTTACATAAGTAAAATTGCGGCTCACTACTAATTTAACAGGACTAACGTTTAGTCATATTAGGTTGATTGTCTGCTGATTAATATCAACACTTTCGCATCTTTACAGGTCATGAGTTGAGCAGAAAACATTTGGCTTGTGTGCACTTTTTTTTTGGGTAAGTGCTGTTTTCTGGGAGCGGCTTATACGCAAGCCAATAAGGTAATCATACAAATACTATGTTACTGGCAAGCCTTCCCCTCCCCCAAAAAATGACAGTGGTCATACCCCCCCTCCCCCTGACACCTTTTCCGCAGTTACTTCTCATTTAGGTTAGTTCAGATTTAATTTATTCAATAAACATTGAAATGCATCGAACATCAACGTAAATAAATCGACATCGAAAAAAGCAGCATTGTAACAACACTAGTATCTGGTATTTACTGGAACATCCAAGGGCCTGCATTCTAGGGTGGTACAGGCAGTGGAAGTTTGAGCGAGATGATCACGTTTAGCCCAGTGAATACCAACCAGATGGAGCAAAGGCTGCTGAATTCAAGTTCGAAAGTGGTTGGAGTAAACGATGATATAAGAAGTAGTCCAATAACAGCAAAAGCCTGAAGACACCTGAGCGATGTTGAAAATTAGCTGGATCATGTTTGTGTCCTTAGATATTTTATAACGAAGTGACGAGTTGCTGAATTTCACAGCAAGTTATACAGCTAGGAGATACCTTATTACTATAATTATACCATGTGAAGAAAACTTCGAAAGACCTCTGAAGTGCTGCACAAATTCAGGGGCATGAACAACGAACGTGTGCATGTAGGGCGTAACTCTAGCTTTTCCGTAGCCTTACCTTTTTTTTGAAAAAAATAGGAAGCTTTCAAGCCACTTCTTAGTCTTTGCAGCCCAGTCTTTGTAATCTTCTTTTTTGGCTGTGCCTAAACCTCGAAGAATAGTTGCAAAGTCCTATAAAATAAAATTTTTCAGAAACTACACCCAAGCAAAACCAAATTGTGGGTTGTAGGTTGGAGGCAGTAAGCATCTTACAGTCCAGAGTGATGAAACAACGGCTTGTATGAACTATTCCATGTAGCCTTCCAAGTAGGTCCTTTAGCAGTTTATCGTATGCCTTACCTAAACTGTAAAACCAACCCTTATTACATACTGCAGTACAATTATAGAGGTGCTTTTTTCTAAAATTTCCAATGTTTTAGGTAAGGTTGAGTGTTGTTTCAGTGTGAAAAGGACTAGCCTACTGCATTCCTAGATTGGCTTAAAATACACCATAGCCCAATTTTTTTTTACAATACTGTAACAACAAGGCATAATTTGAAGAAAAGTGATGGTATAACTGCTTGCAATATAAAATGAGCAACTGTTGATAGCAGTGATTTAGCTTAGTATTTAAAAAAGACCAAAATAAACGTTTTAATTTCATAAAATCACAATTAAAATGGAGCAAAACAGTTTAGGGTGGCTTTACGTGACGATGCTTTGCGTGGCGATGCGTGACTTTGTAAAGTGCTGTAAAGATTTTTATGATCTTTCGTTTGGCCGTCTTTTAGTTTCCTTACGTTATTAGTCTCGTACAAAATCAAAAATCTAAGCATGTTTACTTTTTCTTTTGCTATGCCTTTAGTCTAAGTGCACTGTAAACAAGTGCACTGTAAATAAATTAACTTTAGGAGTTAATTGCATTATTTTTAAATGTTATTTAAACAGTTTTTTTTCTTCTTAATTTCTGAGCCCTGATTATATATTAAATAAATACGGATGCAAACCTATTTACGTTGCCTTTTGGACTTATGTCAGACTGCCTGAGCGGGGAATCGAACCCAGGATTTTTGAAATCAAAGACCACGGTCCTACCGCTGAGCCAGACTGACACAGCCGGGCAGTCTGACATATAAGACCAAAAGGCAACGTAAATAGGTTTACATCCGTATTTATTTAACCAATCTCGAGCACATGGCTTTCCGTCCCGTTGCCATACTTCTGTAGAACTGTCATGGGAAAAGTGAACACCCCTACAAACTGAACCAAAAGATGACGTAAAACTAGGGATATTCTCACCAGTTAGTAGAGTTTTTGTTCCATCTTCTCGAATTACAAAACGAACACTGCAGTTTTGAATTGCTACCAAGATGCTGATTAGTTTCGTCACGGCAAACATTTTTTCGGTCCAATTCCCTGCATTCTTCAATGAGATTGTCCAAAAGCCTGTCTAAATTAATGAATAGATTAGCACAAAATACATTAGCACAAACTCGAACAATCTGGTGCATTGGTTAGCTTTCACAGGCCATGCTAATGGCTAGACGCTTTAAAATGAATTGTAGGCCCAAATCAGATGCGTTTGAGTGACAGCATCCGTCTCTAAAGTTATTTACGCCCGAGTAAACAAGTCCGTTTCGGCTCGGATTAAACTGGGATGTTTGGCTTAATTGTATGTTACCCACCCATTAAGTTCCACCCGACTGCCAAAAAAAAACATCTAACATATAAGTTGAAACAGCCCTATTAAACCTCATTCAAACATTCTATGATGCTTTACACCCCCTAGTGGCGTATGAATCCTGTACTCATTTTGAAAGCATTGTGTATTTGTGTGAAGAAATGTCACGAATTGCATCATCAATAGTAATCATACTACGCCACTGTCCGTGTACTATTGTTCTGCGACCATCCTCTCAATCTCGTTACCCAGGACTGCAGCACATCCTACTTACATCCATTTCGTATTTGGCCTTTGTTTTCAGGTAATTGTGAAAGCACACAATTGCTTCAATGATCCCTTCAACGTTCTCAAACATTTGCAATAATAGGCCTGCTGTAAATTCTCCATTTCGAAGCTAGGATACCAAACGTATTTTGTCTGTACCAAACGTATTTTGTACAGAGCTTGGCACGTGAGAGATCTGTAATTGTACACAGTATGGACCAGAGGAAGATTTTTTTCCAGGAAAGGGCCTCATGAGATTGTAGCAGAAAAAATTCCTCATCTCCTACAAACACATGTGGTAGGTTAACATCAGTTCCAGGTAACAATGATGCTCCTAGAATGTTTAAAGTATTGTTTTTAATTTTACTTCCAAACATCGATGCTGAGAACACACCGTCATCGTTCTGGCAACCACTGGCACCAATGTCGACCATTGTAAATATGTGAATAACATCGTACGTTGCCATTAAAACTAAATTCTGGGCACCTTTGAAATAGTCTGCCCCTGCATTTTTATTGGTGCTGGTATAACAAGTTTTCCATCAATTGCTCGATGCAGTTTTGTAAGTTCCATGATGTTTTGAAGCCTTCCGCAACTGCACTCCATTTATCGGTTAGTGGAAGCTAATAAATAAACACATTTGATCACTTACCATGTGACAAGCAAGCCCTGTTGACAAAAATGAAACTTCACGTACGAGGCGGATAGTTCACAGATTCGTGCACATTTGGCTAAAAGCATGAAACTTTCCATACAAGTCATAATTCGATGAGAGATCAGTTTTTGAGGTAGGGCCCAGTTGACCGCCATGTTGGTTCAAAATCGAAAGTCGGTTTTTCTTGTATAACTGCTGAAATAGATGTCGTAGAAAAATAGTTCCAGATAAAACTGAAGGATATTTAATGCTACACGTATCAAGTCCTAAGACCTGTTACGATGAAATAAAAAATAACATAATTAGGAAAAACTAAAACGTACATTAGCATTATCACTGGGTTGAAGTAATATGCGGAGCCGTACTACAACTATAGCAACAGCCCAATGTTTCATAACTACTTTGTATGCAAAATGAACACATCATGCACATAAGGTAGGCCAAACGGTTTCAGCATTGGGACGTAGGTGTCCCTATTTCCCACAAAACTTGGTGCAAAGCCCAATGTGTAAAATACCTCAAGTTCAAATTCGGGAGTACTATTTTGGAGCTTCAACTGCTACTCTTGTACATCCACCATGCCATATTCACCACAGTGTTACTGCCTAATCAACGTTTAGAATCCACATCGATACTTTTCCCCGTTTAAACCTGAAACTTGTTGGTACGTAACCATTTCGCAGTGATGCAGCTACCCAGATTTTCAGTCCGCATTTTGCTGGCTTTTTCTGCGTATATTGGATTTATTACGTTCATTTATTTCATTGCTTCATTAATGCTAATTTTGCAACAAGGCTCATAAGAAGTTTTCTTCTGCTTTCTATAGCAGGGGACGCGTCTTGTAGAGACAGTCGTAATTTAGCTTGTCCCTTTTCGGTTTGGACGAAGAGTCACTAAGATATAGAAAACATAAAATTGCAAAAAAAATCTATCCCTTGTCATTGCCTTCCACCAAATGCGTTGTCTTCACTCCAGTACAGTTTTAGCTAAGGCAGCTTACGAATTCCCATTAGAATTAAAACTACGAAAAAGCATTTGATTTGGCAACTGTTACATTCACCCATGATGCAGTTTTCAATCAGAGTACAAGACTACTGCTACGGCTGGTGGTCGTGCCGGGAATGGGTGAGGCGGCTGTTTCGACAGACGAATATTCAACAAAATACAAATATTTTTTTCCAACAATTAGTTTACGATTCCATTATTGATTATTAGATTTAAATAATTTCTTGGCTATGTGTTTTTAGGATCTTTTTAAGTGATTGTTATGTATTACTGGTGTCATATTATCGTTTTGTTAAATGTGTAATGTTCTTATATGGGTATCTTTGAAATTCAGATGAAAAGGTTCACAATGAGTGTTGTGGTCGAAAATTAAATATCTTGTTTGAAATGTGTTGCACGAATATAGCTTGTCAGAAGCATTTTATTGATTGTTGTCCTCCCCACAAATTGATGCCTTTTGGAATACTGGTGGAAGATTGTTCAATGACTAAGAAGTTGGAGTGGTAGACAGTACGAACGTGAGTACGTTGAAGTTTCATATCATGACCTCGGGTGCTCTTGCCATTTTGTAATTTGCAAAACACTGGGTCTAATCGGTCATAACCCCAGGGTTTTTTTTTTGAATTTCCAGAAGGTCCCCTGAAACGGCGTCTTGAAGCGAGAGTAGGTTTAGCAATAAGCAGTCTTTTCTCTTGGGGTTTCCTGAAAACCTTGGACAAGCATTATAGCTCTACGTTGCACAGACTCAAGAGCGTTGACGTCCTTAGTGAAGTAGAGAGACCAAACCTGAATGAAACACTCCAAGTGAGCACAAGAAGAGCGAGGTAAAGTGTCCACACAATGGACGGGATTAGGTTTTGAAATTTTCTTTCAATTTACTTCACGGCGGCGTTGGCCTTTTTTGCAGTAGTGACACACTGCTCGCTAACCTTCAAGCCGTGAGTAAGGATAATACGCAAGTACTTGAAGAAGTAAGGTCGCTGTATTTGGAAATCTCCGGATAGCCCCCTCTCTAAAGGTTTTAGATTTTTTTACCGTATGTTAATTTTTTTTTAACAGGAGGACAAAAAATCACTGAAAATAACTTCAAAATCAGCCACTTCTCATGTTATAGGTAAAGGAAAACTGAAGTTACCCGATTTATTTTGTTCTTGGTAATTGCTGTGTAGGATTAATGTAAGATAATTCCTTCTCATTCATGTTTTGACCTAACGAGCCCGGAGTTGGGAAGAAAAGGAAAGCTTGTGGCATGAGCATTACACGGCATTGGTGTTTAAAATCTGTGTCTAGTAATATTTCCATAGAACGACTTGCACATTCTCACGATTGTGAACTACCTGTAGGCTACTCGCCTTAGACCCCAAGTTCGTTCCCTCCCCAAAAATATGCTAATTCACACCTTCTTTCCAACTTGTCTGCAGCTGCAGATGAGAATTCCCTATCCCTCCTGCCAGATTGCAACCTGGGTGATTTTACACCTGCTTTTCTTCCCAGCATTACACCTTCACACCAGTACCGTACTTGCGCCATTAAGCCAGCTAGGGGTTCAGGGGGAAACTTGGGGAACAGCCGGAAGATCTGAAACTTGTGGAACTGGGTGGACTGACTCTTCCTCAGCAATGGCTTTCATGAGGTCTCCATTGGGAGTAGGTAACACAAGGACGACTTCGGGAACAGGTAGTTCCAATATTTCTGTTTCCGGGTTGCATGAGGTGTAGTTCATGAGCAAGTTCCACAGCAGGTGGCCCATCGGGAGCCGGTTCCATGGGATGTTGCCCATCAGGAACAGGTTCTTTGCTGTTGTTAGGTTTCTACCTGTGTAGCTTGCACGGATTAGAAAATCCAATACACCAATTTCCCCTAAATTGGCTGAGGTTGGCGCTAATGACCAAGCTGTCGACGCGCCATTAAGCCTCATCTCCCCCCCCCCTCCTGTCTCTTGTATCTTGATTTACGTAAGTCCTTCTTTCTCACCGCATTGACTCCCCACGAGCCAATGACGTCAGATCTCTTGCTTCAGTCTTTAATGTGATTGTTTTTCTAAATACGACAATTAAGGAATTTATTTAAATTTATTTCATAAGTATTGATTTGCGTATTTTCAGAAAAAGTAGTTTCAAGGAATCAACCGACAAGGCAGTAATTCATATTAGGAATCTTGGGTAAGGGGGTTTATGTTGTTAACCCAAATTTTGATAAACAAAGTGACTAAACAGGGTAAAATTATACTACGCACACTTAATAAAGCAAATCTGCCACATGTTGGTCTTCTGAAATAACCTAAAGCGTTAGTAAAACTGCAATACTCTTGTTTAAATAAAATAATATTGCATTTTTACCCCTGAAAGAAAAAAAATCCATGGCAACAAACCTACAACCACACAAATGTACCAATAAAAAAAAACGAGGAAATTTGGCGCACATCATTAATATTCTCCAATTCTTGTTTGGTATTTTAGTTTACTGCACGAAATTAAAACAAATAAGTCAAAATGTTCACTTTTTGGGAAAAAAATTTTTGGGGGGAAATTGGGAAAATTTCGGATTTTGCAAATTTTATGGGACCAAATTTTGCCATCTTGATATATCCTTTTAGGAGGATCATAAACATGATTATACCATGCTTTAGCCGCCCCCCCCCCCTCGTTCTTAATAAGTTACAGATATTTGGGCCTAAAATTAAAGACAATTCGGGGGAACTTAACCTTTGCAAACTAAAATTTAAATTCCGCGCAGTAGTATAAAAACGAAATTATTACTTTTGGACACAATCCTTTCTTCGAAGTAATTAATTAGGGAAAATGGAATAGTAAATAACTATACTTTATTTTTAGGGATGATTTATCCAAAGCAGTTCTTTACATTTAAGGAATTTAAATTAAACAGGCATATTTAGACCCGTTGTTAGCACATTACTTCCTTAGAACATGGCAGCTCACGTCATCTTAGATATTATTAAATATACGATTTTACAAGTCCCATCGTAACACCGGTTCATCTCGAGCACTCGGGTACACATCGATGGTGGATTATCATCGTCATCACCGTCACGAGGGCGCTTCTTGCCAAGCAGGAAATGTCCAGTATAGTAGCAGGAGCGTCTTTTGCGTTTTTTTTCTCTCTGCCATTGTTCGGGCGTCCTGAACAACAACAGAAAATAAAAAGGGAAAAAAAGTTACTAACGTAGTTCTGTTGCAACAAAGTTAGTCATATTACTCCCGCACATTGACTATTCTAAGGTAAAGGAAATGAAAAAAGGAGGGATTAATGATACAGCTATAGTTCTGTTATACCTGCTCGGTACTGATGCTCCATAAGATTTAGTAAAGCTTCAATAAATGCAAGCATGTTGTCTAGGGGGGGGGATTGGGGCTTAATGGCGCGTCGACAACGTGGTCATTAGCGCCATCCTCAGTCACAGTGCAGTGGTCCGGGTTGCCACTGCACCACACATTACAGAGATGTTATTCAAACCCCTAATCTAAATCTTGTCATACATCCGTACCTCCTGCAAAAATTGAAAATCACCGGACAGGAGGACAGACTTATCGCCCAACTGACGCGCAATGTCATGCGGAAGATGGAAACGACAACGAACACCATCAAGATAGCGACAATCAACAAGTAAGTGCCGGACCGTAAGTGGCCGTCGACACCAATAACATTCAGGAGGGTCAGCCCCCCGCAAAACGAAACAGTGAGTAGGTCGGGTATGACCAATTCGCAAACGGGCCAACACAACCTCCTCACGGCGACTGCGGCGACACGCCGAGTGCCACTCCTCGACAGTGCCTTTAATGGCCCGTAATTTATTACCATCCTGTCTGTCCCACAAGGTTTGCCAAAAAGCGTGTAACCTCAGACGCAGAGTTGGAAAGGCATCTGAAGGAACAAGGCTGAGATCCCTAACGAGAGGGCCAGAAAGGGACCCTTTCGCAGCAGAATCAGCTTGTTCATTCCCTGCTATCCCAACATGGCCCAGGACCCAGCAGAAAAGCACGGTTTTCCGCTGGCCAGGCAAGCGGGAAAGCAAAGCTTGGACACGTTGTGTCGAGGGGTTCCGAGGATTGTAATTCGCCAAAGACTCCAGGGCACTCATGGAATCACTAAAGATAATGAAATGCGTGCCCTGAAGGTCAAGGATCCATTCCACCGCCAAACCAAGAGCCAAAAGCTCTGCAGAGAACACGGAATAGCCTGATGGAAGGCGATGAGCAACCGTTACTCCCTTACACACACAAGCACACGCCACGCCAACGTCTGACTTCGACCCATCAGTAAACAGGCGCTGATAACCGGCGTACTGGGAACTCAGCCGCTGGAACTCCTGTAAGTACCTTGCTGGTAGAGTGGAACCCTTCGGGAGGGACGCCAGAGCAAAAATGAAACTGCCACCTGGGACAAGCCAAGGGGCAACTGGCATTCTCCCAAGCCTCAAGACGCTGGGCATTTCAAAGGCTATCTCCTGACAGGACTGCTGGAGCCTATCGCGGAAATCACCCTTACCCACCCTGCGTCTACCGACTCGCAAGTCTGGCCAAAAACCATGGACCAAGCAGGACTGGATTGCACAGCACGCAAACGCACAGCATACTGAATGGCAAGCTGTCGCCGACGAATGGCCAAAGGTTGCTCCAAGGCCTCAGCATAGAGGCTGACCACTGGAGAAGTTCGAAATGCCCCAGTCGCCACACGCAGGCCACTGTGATGCACAGTGTCCAACATCTGGAGAGTGGAATCACTAGCCGTATCATAGACCATACACGCATAATCTAGTTTGCTGCGGACAAGGGCTCGGTAGAGGCGCAACATGGCAGCGCGATCGGCACCCCATGAAGTGCCCGACAGGACCCACAAGATGTTAAGCGCCCGCAAAGCCTTGTCTTTAAGCTGACGTAAGTGTGGAAGCCAAGACAACCTGATATCGAACACCAGACCCAGGAAACGTGCCTGTCCCAAGTACAGGCAAGGATCCGGGTGCAGTGTTCGTTGGCGTCAAAAGTGGATGCACACAGTCTTGTCCGGAGAAAACCGGAAACCATTACGTACCGCCCAGGTCTGGACTTTGTTAATTGCCAGCTGTAGCTGCCGCTCGCAGGTCTGCATGCGATCTGCCCGAAAGCGCAGGCCGAAGTCATCAACAAACAATGACTGGGGAACAGCAGCTTGATGAGCAATGGGGTTGATCCCTATAGCAAACAAGATGACACTAAGAACACCTCCTTGAGGCACACCATTCTCCAAGACAAACGGGCGGGAAAAAGTCGCCCCGACACGAACGCGAAAAGAACGGCCTGAGAGGTAAGCAGAAAGCAACAGTGGCATCTGTCCCCTCAAGCCATAGTTATAAAGATTACGGAGAATCCCATAACGCCACGTCGTATCATACGCCTTCTCCAAGTCAAAGAAAACCTGAACCAGATGTTGACGCAGGCGAAAAGCCTCCCTCACATCCGTTTCAAGGGTAACCAGATGATCAATGGTTGACCGAAACCGTCGAAAGCCGCACTGGGACGCAGATAAGAATCCCCGTGATTCCAGCACCCAGACCAATCTCTCACCGACCATCCGTTCCATAAGTTTACAGACACAGCTAGTCAGAGCGATTGGGCGATAACTGGAAGGAGCAGTAGGGTCTTTGCCCGGTTTCACAATCGGGATGACCACTGCTGTCCTCCACGCTGCCGGAACAGAGTCTTCTGCCCACACACGGTTGAACATCCCCAGCAAGAACTGCTGGGAGGCAAGAGGCAGATGTTTCAACAGCTGATAGTGAACATCATCAGGCCCTGGGGCGGAGTCGTGCGACTTGGACAAAAGCAGAAACAAATTCCTGCCTGGTGAACGGTAAATTGTACTCCTCTAGCCCGTCGGAGCGAAAGTCTAGAGGGTGAGCCTCTTCACTACGCTTTATTCTGAGGAAACCAGGTTCATAATGGTTATCACTCGAGACCTGCGCAAATGCAGACGCAAGACAGTCGGCGATATCCGGCACAGAAGAGATCACGGTATTCGCCACCTTCAGCTGTGAAACCGGGGAAGGCACGGTCTTCCCCGAGATCTGGCGCCCCTTCCGCCACACCTGCTGAGAAGGCGTGGAGCGCGTGATCGACGAAACATAAACTGCCCACGAAGCACGTCTAGCCTCATGTATGACAAACCTGGCACGGGCACGACAGCCCTTAAAGGCTACAAAGTTGTCAGCAGTTGGGCTGACTGTAAATGCACGCAACGCTCGTCGGCGAGCCTGAATGGCCTGCCCGCAAGCAGGTGTCCACCACGGAACAGGAACCCGACGTACGCGGGATAGTAGCATGAGCAGCAGCAAGGACCACGTCAGCGAAATGAGTGGAAAGTTCATCCACATCAGAAAAGTCCTCAACCGCACGCTGAAATACAGCAGCCTCAGCAAAAGCTGACCATTCAGCACGTTTAAGCGCCCACCGGGCTGGCCTGGAAGCCACAGAACCCCCTTGTGTTGTGGACAACACAATGGGGAGGTGATCGCTTCCATGCAGATCGGCAGTGACACCCCAAGTGAAGTGAACTGGGATGGCCAGTGAGCAAAAGGCTAAGTCCACCGCTGAACAATTGCCTGTGGCCAGGTTACAGTGTGTCATGGCTCCATCGTTCAGGATGCAAACAGACCCCCTCTGCATCCACTCCTCAAGGATCCTCCCTTTGTTGTCTGTATGAGGTCCCCCCCACTGGACATGGTGGCTGTTAAAGTCGCCCAGCAACAGAAAAGGGGCAGGAAGCTGGCGGACCAGGTCCTCCAGGTCACCAACCCCAAAGACCTCATCCGGTGGCAAATAAAGCGAACAGACAGTAATATCGAAGTGGAAAGAAACTCTAACTGCTACCGCCTGAAGCCTAGTGTGCAGAGGCACACTGGCATGCGGCTGAGAGTGTTGAACCAGCACTGCAACACCACCATGTGCACGTGGCACAGGGTCAGCATCCAGACGGTAGACAGAATAACCTCGAACAACCGGATTATCTGATGCCTTAAAGCAGGTTTCCTGTAGACAGCAGCACAGAGGTCGCCAATGCGACAAAAGCAGCCGCAGCTTTTCGGCATGGGTCCGATAACTTTGGCAGTTCCACTGAACGATGGCATGCGCAGGCATTAGGGCGGGCTGAAGATTGAATCATTCTCCTCAACTCTTCCTCCGGGCGATCCGAAAACATCCGAATCCTCACCCGAATCAAAAGATGTAGTGAGGTTCAGAACGAAGTTGTCCTCGGAAGGAGGAAAAAGTTCCGGAGAATTGGAACAGGAAATCTCTCCCTGCTCCATGGGCAAAGTATCATCAAGATGTTGAGGGGATACAACGGACCCCTCAGCAAGCTGGTCGTTCAACGACCGTTTCACCTTTTCTCCCGGTGGCGACAATCTCACGGGTGTGGTTGAGGCTTTACCAGCAGGAGCCTTCTTTTTCAACGTTTTCTGTTGTTCACTCCGGGCAGGTGGAGGCTTAGCTGAAGCTTTAACCTGCTTGGGAACAGATGCAGAAACAGCAGCAGGAGCAGAAGCATTTGCAGGCTGGGCAGATGTAGACGGCAAGGCAGCAACCGGGTACGAGGGACCAAAAAGACCCTGCAGAGATGTATGTTGCTGGGTCAACAAAGTAATAAGCTTGCCCACCGTCCTCGTCAAAGACCTGAGGTCAGCGCGTAAATCTGCCAAATCAGCAGACTCACTAACTGGGCCAGGCATTGGCGCACTGCACACCTGCGCAAAAGAACGAGTCATTGTTGGTGCCGACAGCTTGGCTTTCTTTCGGGCCTCCGAATAGGAAAGCCCGTTCGTCACCTTTAGTTCCTGCACTTGACGTTCAACATAAACACGACAGTCCCGTGAAGAGGCTTGGTGCTGACCACCGCAGTTGACGCACTGCTTCGGGCCAGCACAGTCAGCGCCTTCATGGGCTGCCTGAGCACAGGAAACACAGGTAGGCCTACCTTTACACGAGCCGCTGGTATGGCCGAAGCGTTGACAGCGGAAACACCGCATCGGATTCGGAACTTAACTCCTGACCTTCAAGCGCAGGTAACCGGCAGTAACATGCTGCGGTGCAACTGTCGTGTCAAAGGTCAGGAAAAAGGTGTCAGTTGGCTGGGCACTATTCTCGCCTTTCCGTGTCAAACGCCTCACAGCCGTAACACCCTGTGAATTGAGTTCGTCCAGGATGGCATCATCACTGAGACCCCTCAAATCAAAGCATGTCACGACCCCTTGCTGCTGTTCAAAGTACGATGCGGCTCGACATGCACTGGGCATGACCCCAGTGCACTCGCTTTCAAAAGCCTCTTCGCCTGACCATCGTCTGCAACTTCTACAAGGTATCCCCCCGCACGGAGCCGAGAGATACACTTCGGATTAGAACCACAGATCCCTTTCAGAGCTTTGTGAACAGCGAATGGACCGAGTTGTGTAACATCTCGGCCCTTGCCTGTCACCACCAGGAACTTCGGGACTTGGTCCCGACTCTTACTAAAGTCTGCTAACTGGGCACCAGGCCCAACCATCTCAGGTTCCCTCCTCTGGCGCTTGCTAGTGTGGCGAGGAGGGGAAGAAGTTTAGGGGGGAGGGGGGGGGGAAGTAGATGCCATGTAGAGCAAAAAGAAGTCGCGGCGGTGCGCCCCCCAGAAAGAAAACCCCGCGCGGTACTCGGGTGATGCAGGGCCGGAAGCCGCATATCCAGGGCCCTGCACCAGGAAGCTAACACCGCCGTCTATCTCTGAGAGGTGGCAGCCTAAGCATGCCGAGAGGCGAGGCCACCAAGGAAGCCGTACACACCACCTCCGTCGATAACCCAAACAGATCGGGTCCGTGATGCAGATGGATACAGCACAAGCCACCTCCCCACATCGACAGGACCCGAAAAGTCATAGCCGATTGACCTTAGGCCGGCTCACCCAGGCCACCCGTCCCCTGGAATAAGGAGCCAAAGCCCAAAAGCCAGGATCTCCGCCTCCACGGATTACTAGGTTGCAGCACACGGCCAACATGTTGGGGGATGAGGATGAAAAGCCCAGTGGCCAGAACGGGCAAATTGGAATCAAACCCAAAAGGGGATTCAAACCACCAAACATCCTCTAAGCAGCCACCCCGGGCCCGGTTTGTCCGGATGTCCCTTCACCTCTTTCCGACTAGTGCTTGCGATGGGTGTTAAACCTGCCCGCCATACACACCGTTGGCGCACTCGCAAACCGTAGTGTTGAGGTTGCTAGTGTTCAAGACGGACTAAAAATCCTCCGCCATGCAGACCCTTGGTACACTAGCAGACCGTGATCTTGGGTTCCCTTTTAGTCGCCTTCTACGACATGCAGGGGTACGGTGGGCTTATTCTACCCCCAGCCCACAGGGGGGTGTTGTCTAGGTATTCCAGAATATGGTTATAAAGTCTTTCCAAATATCTACGTTTCCAGCTTCACTGCCATGATGCATGCCAGCACTTTCGTTCAGAGGCGGACTGGCGGGTCAAGAGGCCAGTCGGGATTGTAACGGCCAGAGGCCACTTTTTTCAACTTATTAGGGCAGAGCCAGGACGTAGCAAAGAGCATTTGGCTGAGGTGGGGGTAAAATTTGTTGGATCAAACAATGCAGGTAGGGGGTCTGGGGGAGCATTGTGAGCGTGTTAACATGGAGGGCTTCAGTCTCTTAGCCGCCTTCTTCGGATGTGCACTCGACATTAATTGAATCCTATTTTTAAACATGGAAATAGGACCTAAGCCAAGTTAAGGGCATGGACTTGCTATAGAAGGAAAGCTAAAATTGAAAATGAAAGCTCTTTAGCGAAATGGTGTCAAGGTGCTAGGCCAGGGTTTAGCATTTGTTAGAATTTGGTCATGTGACTCTTATGGTATTTTTGCTGAGTTGCTTTTTTTTAAGTGTCATGCTTATGGCTGGCTGCGGAAGTCTTAGTTTTGTTACCGAAATCCAGGTTTTTTTGACCGGGCGCAAAACGGACTTTAACTAAATTCCGCCAAATTCATCCTAACCGAGTTTTTTAGAACAACTTTTGACGGTTTTCGTCGTTTTAAAAGAAATTGAAGATTTCTCATCGGTTCGCTCGTTTCCGTGACAGATGAAACGTTTTCTTCACTTCCTCTTTCGCTTATGACCTCCATGGCTAATAGTAACCGAAGGATCTGTGTGTAATGTCCAGTCAGTTAATGCAATCACTCCAGATAGAATGTGTACGTACATTTTGCAACTTAATGAAGAGCGGCTTCCTTGCAACACGCAGTCGCAGCTGCTCTTTCATTCATTCATTAATCGATGCCGCGAGAAACAACTAGTTAATTTCGGCGTCCTACTTGGAGGACAAAAAAGGCTAATTACCAAAACCAATGTTGCTTGCAAATTGAGAAGATTAATTTAGTAAGTACAGCCAAAAGGTATGAAACTTCGCACGAATAAATAAAGAGTAACCGAGTATTACAAAAAAAGAAGAAATATTTAAAATATACACCGAATTTACTTTTTAACTTATTTATTTCTGCTGAGAGGCCACTAGGGCGAGAGGCCAGTCGGGAATCCCCGACCCCCCCGACCTTGCCAGTCCGCCTCTGCTTTCGTTACTAAGTATAAAATCGAGAACCGTTTCCGGCTGCATGTCCAGTAACGCAGTCAGCAAAGTCTCAAGGAGGTGCAGAGTGCTCCTAACGGGCATGATCTTCTCGAAATAGGGACGGATTACGTCAAATCGTGAAGATAGGACTCAGTCTGCATACAACTCGTTCATGAATGGCAGACCTTATTACGTCAGAGCGACAAGAATAACATCAAATACAACTGACACACCGTTTATTATTTATGGCCGTATTTTAAGTGTATCCCAACGTAAGAACAGCGTAAAAATACGTGGTGAACTGTAGATTTTCCTGAAACCAGTAGGGAACATATGCAGAAAACGAAAAAAAAGTAAGCGAAACAATCTCCAACTCGGCACAAGTTCAGTTTCAAAAACGCACCGAGTGCTTTATTCCATTCTTTGTTAAGATGATTGTTAGTTGTCAAATTGAAAATTCTATCAACATGTATCTGGGGTGTAACTAATCCGGATATTCATATGATATCGATTTTGAATAAATCATACTGTCAATGTGATTACTGTATACGTGTTTTCACTACAGCATATGTTGTGTGTACGATGATGTTTTTGGTTTCACAAAGCTTACAGTAAAAATGTTATATCTTTTACTTTGTATGCATGGGTTCAAAATAATTTAACATAACAGGCCTTGTAGACCTTCAATTAAAAATGTAGGTTAAAAATTAGTTTAGTAAATACGGATATTAAACCAATCTTGAGGTTGGCGCTAATGACCAAGTTGTCGACGCGCCATTAAGCCTCGGGGGCCGGGCCCCCCCCCCCCCCTCAGCCCATTGGCTTTCCGTCCCGTTTAAAAAATAGAGTGTAAAATTTAACAAATAAATACGCTATTATAGGGTTTTTTGTTCGTTTATTTCATTCATCATACTTAAAGAGCAGAAAAGATTATTTTATTACATAGCATCAATACATGCTTCATATATTCTTTCTCGCATCCACGCCTGGTCGAACTTGGCGTTTTCAGAGCAGTTTTTCGCATATGTGAGGGTAGAAAAATCAAGTTATAGCCATGAAAAATAGGCCTATCCGAATAGTAATTTAATTGTTTCATTTGGTGTTACTCTCGTCACTCACCTTCAAGGGAACCATCCATGATCACAAGAACGTTACCTCTATTATCAAGAAATTATCTCTATTTGCTTTTGGAGCCAAAACGAAAAGCAAGGCAATGGCACTATTGGAAGTAATACAACAAACAGTAGAGGTCTTCGTTAGGGTATGACACGAGGTCTTTGAATGAGTGTGCAACAGTTTCAACTGTAGCTACCTGCAAAACGTACAAAATATATTTTAAATAAACTGCAAGTGGTGAAATCAACCTTAAATGTTACGTGAGATTAGCAAATATTCTATTGTAGATCAGACATAATTAATTTACTACTAAGATCAAAATTGTTACGTAAAGTCTGACATTTGCTTTAGGGAGCACAAACCCAAACTGGGTTATCCGCCCCACGACGATGAGACGGACAATTTAGTTAGAGAAATCCAAATGGAAAGACAAGATCTTTGACATGCCACAATCGACCTGAGCACAAGACACCACAGGGCCTCATGCATTATGGTTACAACAATGAATATTTAACAGTGGTGTAGTTCGAGAGTGTAGTTTGGGTTTGGATTGATGATATCAGCCATTTGGTCACAAAACTGAAGGCTGTTGTCGGTGTCATCCTCATTTAAGTTCCTGATGCAATTGTACCTTGAATGGATGGAATTTGTTCTTCTGAAGAATTCGGTCAACAGTAGTCTTCATCATGCTCACCTCGTGGGCAAAATACCAAACTGATTGCCTCGGATTAATGTTAAATTGGCCTAGGATATGAACCTGCACTTCTTCCCTGCGACCCGATCGTGGATTATCTTTAATACTGACCATAGTTGCAAATTTCGCAACCAATTTGCGCACATAAGAATATGGTACTGGTCTGGATAGTCTGTCTTACACTGCCACATTGTCTCATGAAAGTTCCTCTTTGCTTTCACAAGAACAAGGATTATCTCAACTTTATCTTCATTCGAACGAACCATTTTTATGTTTCCCAGTTTTGTTGCCACTTGAATGCAAATCACTGAAGATCTGCCTTCCCCTGAAGCAAATCACTGAACTGGGCAGTTTTCCGAACACAATGACTGAAATTGCAAAGCAAATAATTGAAATCACTAAAGATAAGTCTTCTCTGAAGCAAATCACCGCACCTGGCAGTTTTCCGAAAACAATTACTGACATTGCAATGTAACGGCGGATGCTACGACGGCTGAGGTGTTTGTAACATCCCCGACATCCTGGTTGACATTGGGTGAAGCTAAAAATTACTCCGACTTGCTTGTTTCACTTTTGGGAACAGCACAGGTGGGCTACTAACCCGACATGGGGAATGGAGCTTCTATGTCCTATTATTATAGGCCTATCCAGTAATTAATAGGCCATATTTGTAAAAATGAAGCATTTATTTCGAAGTAAAAGGCAGTAGTAAAAGGTTTTGCTTCGGTTCGTATTCATAATCTCTACCTTTTCCTTGCAAGTAAGTACTTCAAATAAAAGAAGTAAAAGGTACCACAAGTGTGCTTTCAGACGTGCTACAACAAATTCTAACTTTCAGTGTGGATGTGAGGGGCGGGGCGTTCAATTGTTTTATTTGTTTCACCTTGAGACCTGAATTTGTTCATGTGTTTCAGTGTTGATTTATCTAGTGTAAAGTATTGTAGAAGTTGCTTACAAGAGAAGAAATGTCGTCAGAAAGTGAAAGTGAAAACATACATGGAGGTGAAGGTACCACCTCCGGAATGAGTATTTCGGACAAGGTCTGCGAATATCCGGTTATATGGAAAAATTGCAGTCACACGAAGACTAAGAAAAATAACGCTTTACATACCGCTGTTCATGAATATATGACGCTCTTTGGAAAAGCGGTGAATAGTAAAGCCTTTATGAAAAAGATGAATAATAAAACGTAAAACTGATAAAAATAAAATGAAGAAAAGGCGCATTTGACTACTGCCGAGGACAAAAATCATGTTGGAAGCCATGAATGCAGATGTCAATTCAGCGCTTTCACGAATTAACAATTTTTTTTTCAAAATCACTGGTCATTACGCCCCTGGGTACTAAGGACACCTCATAAAAACGAACTCGGGGAAAAAAACTATACAGTTAGTGTTGGGGGGGGTTAGGAAATGTATTTTTACGTATTTTTAGGTGGGGGGGGGTCACGCCAAGTGTTTTACTAAATGTTACGAAGGGAGAGGAGGGTTCTAAATTGCTAGAAAAAGGACTTAACGTGGTTTGTAAACGCTCCCATAACAAATACACCACTCAGTACACACACTACAAATGAAGGTTCAAGTCGGAAAAGTGAGATTCTTGCAAAAAAAGTTGCTCCGGACTAGATGCATTTTTCTGGAAGCAAATCCTTTAATTTTGAAGTATCTACTTCGTTTTATGAATACGAAACAAGTAAAACCTTCTACTTTGAAGCAAACACTTCAGCCTAAAAGCAAAACCTTTTCCTTCACTTTTCATGAATATAATCCGAAGCAATTGCTTCACTTTTTGCAAGTAAAAGGTAATGCTTCTTTTTTATAAATAATGGCCTAATCACTAGGTATCCGCTGCCACCATGGTGGAGTTTCGTTAATTGCAAAAACGGAGTTAAAAAATATAAATTGGCTACATAATATCTAACTCTGGCAATTAATCTACTAGGAACACCTGTCAGTTAAAAACTCGTGGTTTTATTAAATGGCGATAACAACTATAAAAGATAATACAAATACACTTTACATTTTGTTCAATAGATTTTTACATGAAAGCTTTACAATAATTTACATGGGAAATTTGACAAATAAACTTTGGTTTTAAGTTTTACAGAATAATTTTCACGTGGGAAAAGTTTCCTTGGGTTTACACTCAAACCTCCAAGTTATAAAATGCATCCGCAAGTTACAAAATGAGGCCTACAGTTTTGTTTCAAGTGGTACTCCCATTATTGTGGCAGTACACACATTGCAAAAACGATTACATGGCGTAAGCATTCATGACTTTTCCCTGTCTAAACATACAACACACAACATTCTCCTTCTGAGATTTAACAAGTCGTCATCTTCCTGACCTGCTGCAACAACTCCAGCTGCTTCCAGCTGGTTGTTTTCGGGCTCTGGGTGCGGTAATGGGGGTGCGGGAGGTTCTAGAAGTGCTGCTGGTGGTTCGGGAGGTTCTAGAAGTGCTGCTGGGGGTGCAGGAGGTTCTGGGAGTGCTGCCAGAGGTGCGGGTGGTTCTGGTAGTGCTGCTTGAGGTTCTGCAGGTTCTGGGAGTGCTGCTAGAGGTGCGGGTGGTTCTGCAAGTGCTGCTGGAGGCGCTGCAGGTTCTGGAATTGCTTCAGGTGCTGCAGGAGGCTGTGGTTCAGTTTCTGTCACACCTGCCGCTACAACCTGGTCAAATGCTGGCGTTGCATGTGCCACAACATTAATATATTCAACGAGGGTTTAGCGGTTGTCGGCAAACAAGTTAGCGGCAGATTCCAATCGCAGTTCATGGTTCCACCGGCGTTGGGTTCTGGGGCGAGCAGTTTCTTCCCCTTCTGACGCAAGTCTTAAGTCGGCAGCCTTCCCACTCTCCATTTCTTTTATTTTGGCTGTCAAAAAGAAATACGACAATTAAAATGTGAAATTTCAGTTTGGACGAAAATTTGCAAATATACTATCTCATTTTTTTCTCTCGACGTAAATTATTATGTAAAGTGCGTAACAATAAAATAAAAATTATTGTTGACCGTTTGGAATCTCAAGATTCCGGAAGTCTTAAAGGAAGCCTACTTATGTATAGACCATTTTTGTAGTCTGGTAAAGTATCGTAGAAAAGGATCATTTGCCTTTTAAGCAATGTCTACTAATTATATTAAGTACGTGAGGACAGCTTCTATTCACAATAAGCTTATTTCACTTATACTAATGCTGATGTCACACTACAAAATTCGTCTCGCACCGGGCGCTCACTGATCAAGGCTGATTGAGAGCCAGCACGAGCAAGCTTGTTAAGGATTTCACGTTCGTAGCGGCCGCGCTTTACTCCATCTACTGGGAGGAGGGATTGGTGCAGTCCTTAGCCCACAACAAAAGAGTTGCATAAGCGAGCAGACGAGGAAGCAAGGGTCTTTTTTGCCGATAGAGCGGGTAATACTTGAGGAGTGGCACTCGGCGTGTCGCCGCAGTCGCCGTGAGGAGGTTGTGTTGGCCCGTTTG
>JAHWFP010154135.1:14074-41939 GCA_023313725.1 Lithobius niger | reverse complement strand
AGCGAGTGTAAATTTAGATGTTTAAGCCTGTTGTTATATGCTAAGTACTTACAGCCTTCAACATTTTTGGTAAATCTTCGTTGGACCTTTTCCACAGCGTTGTGGTATTTGATGTAGTACGGGAACCAAAGTTCGGAGGAGTATTTAAGGATAGGTAGTACTAGGGAAGTAAACAGACGTAGGTATAGTGCAGGACTACGCGAGGTAATAGTGCAGGACTACGCGAGGTAATAGTGCAATTAATAAGAAAAACGATAGATGTTGCTTTATGGACTTTGGTTGTAATGTGGTTTTTAAAGTTTAAGTCCTGGTCTATAAGTATACCAAGGTCGGTTGTTTCGTGGTAATTTATCGTAGCCCCAAAAATAATCAAAATGCAAGTTTTTTGCACCAAAATGTAAGATTGCAGTTTTCAGTGGGTGTACTGGCAAGTCCCAGTTACGAGACCAACAATAAAGTGAGTCAATTTGGTTTTGAAAATTTTTGGCATCCAACGGAGTTGATACCCGATGTTTCATTTTAGTGTCGTCAGCAAATTTGGACAAACAGTTTAATTGTTCATTGCCAAAATCATTGAAAAAAATTTGAAAGAGTATAGGGCCAAGAACCGATCCTTGAATTACTCCGCTAGGAACAGGTAATATCCTGGAGTAGCAACCTAAGATAAGGACTTGCTGTGTTCTTTTTGTTAACCAGGCTGAAATCCACTTTATAATAGAACCGGTAACCCCAAAACTATCGAGTGAATGTAAAAGAAGCTTATGGTTAACCTTGTCAAACGCCTTCATGAAGTCTAGATAAATAACGTCTGTTGGGGAATTAATATCCATGCCAAGCACAATGTCACTGTAGAAGGACAGGAGATTAGTGTTGATGTGGAGAAATTGGTGCGGAACCCATGTTGGTTTTTAGCGATAAGGTTATTTGCATTGAGATGTTTAGTGAGATGTTGGGCCAAAACGGATTCAAACATTTTACAAAGTTGACACGTAATACCAAGTGTATATGGGTTTTGGTAATACTACACTTGGTAATACTAATGGGTCGATAGTTACACGGATCGGAACGTGGTCCCTTTTTGTAGATGGGAGTGATGAAAGCTTGCTTCCATTCACTTGGTACGAAACCAGTGCTTAACATGTTATTAAAAAGTGGGACTAAAATGGGAATAATTTTGTCTTTCGAAAGAATCAAAACGTCAGATGGAATACCATCGGGGCCTGTGGTGGCATGGGGTTTTAATTTTGAAAAGGCTTCTGAGAGATTTTCGTTGGTGAAGAAAAGATGTGGAATACTTGTTGACGATAAAGGAAGTGGTGGCAAAAATGCAACTCTATTTGTGGTGTAGTTTTCTGCAAAAGTATCACACAGCAGGTTAGCCATTTGAATTGGGTCAGACCTTTAGCGTCACTAAAACAAATTGATAACGGTAAGAATACAAAATTAATCGTTTAAAATATACCATAATTCAGATTAGGACATTAAAATCATTTTAAGAAAGATCAGAACTGGCTGATCGTTTTACTTTTTTAAATCCAACATTCAGTTTTCAAACGGGTTGTCGTTATGAGTGGAGCTAACTTTAACGCATGGTTTTGTGTTCCGAGAACGCCCGACGAGCGTGCGAATTCAGGCTGAAGCTTCATCCGTAGTTTATGTTTATTGTAACGATCTATATACAGTATGAATCGAACACAGAATTAGTTCTTCAACTTCGGATGTTGCTCACGCAGGAGATTTTCGTCTATTTCCGCAGGTATTGTCGCTATTACAATGGTTACCATGGCAACGACGCTGCCATTTTTTATTTCAAATTTCGGCTGGAACGCGGACTAGACGAGTGCTGCCTTCTGGTGCCGTTTGTGGAAGCAGGTCTTTTTTGGGGCTCTGTTTTCAGACAGCGTCACTACCTACTTAATCTACCCTGATTGAGGCCATGGTTAATAATTTACAGGGAGCTTGGATTATACGTAGCTTTGATAGGGTGGCCCCACTTGGTTAACGCGTCTGAGCTATAGCACAGCTATTTCTCGTGGTAAGGTATACACGAGCGAGATTCATTTAGCAGACGACGCTTGGTTTTTCGAAACCAACAAAAAGGTTTGTTTTAACTAGCCAGTAGTTTTTAACGAAATTAATGAATAATTATGAAATATCTGATCTGATCAATCTTTGCTGAACGTTAAATTACACATTATTAAAACAAAACGAAAAATTCTTACCAGATCACCCGAGACGAGAGTAGTTAACGTAGTTGACGTAGTAGAATATATTATATCTAACTCTATGGTTGAAACCAAAACAATGACATGCGTTTACGATGGTCGCTTGTGACGGTGCTTTCCTTCTGATAACAAACGTTGCGATTTTCAGTCGCATTGTCGATTGTGCTGGTAGGTAATTGCACTTTAAAATAATTTAAGCAATTGGAGCGGTCCGGCTTATGTTTGATGATGCGTACTCGTTCGTTTGTTATCCAATCGGAAAAATCAAAAGCCAATGATGTGCAAGAATCGGTAAAATGGCGCGAAAAATGGGAGCAGAAACGTCAGACGCGTTTGAAGTATGCAAAGCAGCTACCAAACTCTCGCACGGTTTCTCGCGGTACAGCGTAATAGTAAGTGGGTCCACCCTATCGAAGCTACAGGTAATCAAAGCTCCCTGGCTCTTCCTATATAGTCGTCCTCAGTACCACGAGACGGCTTTACAATTATCGGAGGTTACGTCGTAACGTTAGGAGAACGACGCTTCAAAATTAGTCATTTTCAGTTTCGTTACGGAATAGAACTTTTCCGCTGGTGGACATGGCAAACTTTATAATCGTGGGCCCAGGAAGCCCTTGTTTCCCTACCTAGGATGTCTTGGCACTTACTAATGAGGAAGAA
The DNA here is from genome assembly GCA_023313725.1 of Lithobius niger. Classification (NCBI taxonomy): domain Eukaryota; kingdom Metazoa; phylum Arthropoda; class Chilopoda; order Lithobiomorpha; family Lithobiidae; genus Lithobius; species Lithobius niger. The sequence continues at coordinate 39,054 of JAHWFP010154135.1, read as the reverse complement.
ATGTAAAGATCAGCAACACAATAAGGAACAAAATACAAATTAATCGTTATCAATTCAGATAGTAGTTGACTACCCTTCCTGTGACATTGAATTGAATTGAATAGTCTTATCTTAATGGTGACGAACATTTATAATTTTATGGAAACATAGTACAACATTTAAACAACAAAATGGATCTGTTAAGTTTGACTTTTTGGTGCATTATTTTGACTCTGAGTTTGTTGGCAGTGTTTTTACTGCGGGTTGATAGCGATATCCCCTTGATGATAGCCGAAAAATGGGGAAAAGCTCCTACTGGTAAGTGTTCATTAGCCTGTCCGGTACCTAAACGATGACTGATCAAGGTTCAAAAGATGCAGCCTCCATCCCTAACTGAACTTCGCCTCACATGCATGAATTGTAATTCATCCACTATAATACTTTCTTATTTTTCAAGTTTTAAGTGTTTAACTGCTTAACGTAACTGATCAAATTCCCCATGGTACCCCAGCAATCCTCCACCAGGATCGTTTAAATATTGTAGTGTTTATTGTACGTTACTAGATGACAAGGTAACTTAAAAGTTTGCAAAAAAAAAATATTGGAGCCAGATTTTTGGAGCGGTTAATTAACTATAGCACTAGCTGTTGCCATAGGCCTATCAATTTTGCAGCTTTTTATGTTGGTTCCGTTCTTATTTATTTTTTTTTGCTTTCGTTTTCTTTTATTTTGCTTTCTTTCTTTGTTATACTTTGCGCAATACAAAACGGAACGAAAGCAACATAATAAAGCTGTATTTCGAGCCTACAACTTTGGCAACTCCGACACTCCTTTCACTTCCACCGCTACTGTCTGCCTTTCGCGTCACATCGCGCGTCGTGAGCTTTGGGGGGATGGAACTCGCGACCTAGCAGCCATAAAATATGCTTTTCCGGCCCAAACAACAAACATCTTGACTTGTAAAATTGAGCCAGAAACTATATGTGAACGATCCATATCCTGTCCACACAAATTGCCACTTTGCGTTGCAACGCAAAGTTGTTTATAATTACTTTGTATAGAAATCTAGACCATTCACGTCCAGTTTCATGATCAGCTGTATGGTTTGGACTGGAAAGTCATATAGGTTAAGTTAGTCTTGCCTTGAGCTATGCCTCCAATGCTCGCGACAGTCGCGGTGGACGTGGAAGGAGCCACTGCATTGTAAAGTAAACGCTCTTAAAATTGAGCTTTGTCTTTCTTTACCCTAGGCTGTCAGTGCTCGCGTTGACCTGGCATTAGGTCTAGTGGTGTCAGGATTATTAGGCATTTGAGAGAATACATCGTTCTCAGCATTGGATATAGGCTAATGGTATTATAGACGGTTTGGCGTGTTTAGCAACCTCATGAAAACTGTGCAGAAACAAAGCGATGTGATGCTCGTCTGGCATTCCCTCAATGAGCTACCTACTAGTTCCGATGTTATTGGCTGCGATCAGTTTGCCACGAATTACTCAAAAAAAATAATGGCGCTACACACTGAATTTATACCCTAAACGAGTCACAATTCCTAGAATTATAGAGAATATTACCGCTAAACTGCACAACGAAGACACCTTCATTGTCTTGCAAATGTTCAATGGCAAACTGCCATCTTCCTCAGGCACTTTTGGCAAAGTATCGGCCTCTTTACACCCACATCGTCTGCTACGATTTTATAACCTCCAACATCGTCTGCTACGATTTTATAACCTCCAACATCGTCTGCTACGAATTTGTAACTTCCGCTCCTCGCAGCCTCCCGTATTTCGTGAGCAGCGCGTTCACTAGCTCATCAGGCTTCCAGCCAAGCTGTTGTTTAAGGTCCCTCCCAGTGATGTTTTCAACCCGGGAAAATGCAGGCCCTTGAATGTCCAATTTCATGCAATCATATGGCTATTGATTCTAAGCATCTCAGATGCCTATCATTCTTAGAATTTGAAGTCGCTAGCATCTCAGCTTTCTCCCATCCAATACTATGCTTAGACTCCATGCAGTGAGCTGCGATGCCGTTGTCTTCCTTCCAGTTTCTTACATTGGCCATGTGTTGCCCATTCTTGTCCTGACTCCTTTCCTTGTCTCTCCAATATATACGGCATCGTAGTCCCCGCATGGTATCTTGTAGACGCCTTCACGAACATTCTTCACTCCTCCCATCATATCTTCATCCTTCAGTTTTTGTGTCTTCTTCAGCATTCTTCCTCATACTTCCTTTCGTCAGTTTTTTGATGTTATCCGTGTTTTTAAGGTAGGTAGGAAGCCGCACTTGTCCAACGCCCGCTTTATTGGTTCACTAACCCCTTCAAGATGTGTGAGAACCACTTTCGGCCCTTTTTCTCCTTCCTCCTTCTCTCTTATTCTTTTTCTCACTAACCACTTTCTTTCGCATTTCATTCAAAAGTCTGCCTGGGTAGCCTAGTTTTAAAAACCTTTCTTTCGTATCTTTCATGTGCCCATCTTCGGTCACTCTGTCACTCGAATTCCTTGCTACCCTTCTGAACTCATTCTTTGCAATCGCCTTCAATTGTGCCTATACTTTGTCAAAAGTGCCTGAGGAAGATGGCAGTTTGCCATTGAAAATTCGCAAGACATTGAAGGTGTCTGCATTATGAAGTTTAGCGGTAATATTCTCTATAATTCTCGGAATTGTGACTCAAATTTGACGAACTTTCACAGTAATATGACGAGCGTTGTTTTCACCTTAAACTAACAGCAAACCCCCAAACCCCTATAAATTCTTGCTAATAGAGAGGATGGAGAGGAGGAATTTGAGGGCAGAGCTCTCAAACTCCTAGGCTTGCCGAATGTAGGGCAGCTATGCTGGTTTCCCTGCAAGATCGAGCCCAAACTGTCGCAGGTTTTTCACTAACAACTTTCGTTGTGCTTACATCGCCAACACATTCATGCTGCAAGCCGTTTAACAGTTCTTCCCAATTGCTAGGGGACACTTAAGACGCCATGAGCTGTAGAAGGCGCATACCTACCAAGCCATAGTAGAAAATTCATAAAAGTTAAATTGTCAAATTATGGGGATTATGGACAGAGGTTTAATCAACCCATTTCTGTGGTGAAAGATCCAAGTTGTTAACAATAGTCTAATCTGCCGCTAAAGAACCCAAATGGATGTTCGGTTATTTATATGGGAGGGCCACTACCCAGTCGTGATTCAGTAGCAGTTCTTCTGGATAGGCTGAGCCTGCCCAAAATTCTTCACCTTAAGAACCCATGACGCGTAACTCTACGTTCAATTTATTTATCCCATACTTAATTAGTGACTTCAACCTTTTTATTTTAGTTCTTAAAATGTAATTCCTCTACAGTTACTAGTACTACTTTTGTACGGTTATCATATTTCATCCTTTTCACTATTTTCTGGTAAGAAGGCCTCGGCAGGAGCCGATAAACGAGTTCATTTTTTCCTGGCTTCAACAAAAGGTAAAAATCCTTCCTAACAACACTCATTTTCCTGCCGCGCAAGTCTCAGCGCGAATGAATGCTTGCTGTTGTCCGCTTGATGGCTACTTTGGATTTGCATACGCTTCAACGTACGTGTAAGCAGTAAACTACAACTGTTGGTTGAATAAGTTAAATGGAAAGTAACTGGGGAGAAAGGGGCGTGGGGGGGGGGGGGGGTGTTGCCCACTGTCGTTTTTGGGGCAAGGGGCTTGCATGAGTCGGCCAGCCTGACGCTCCATGCCGGGAAACTAGTTCTATGATGACTGTAATGGCTCGCTGATTGGCCGCATCCAGAAAAAAACTCTTTCCAAAAAAAAGGTACATAAGCTAACTGTCTTCTGCACAATTCATGACCTTTAAAAGTGGAAAGTATTAATTAATCAATGGACAACAACCTTCACGAATGTGAATTGTGTGGCATTTGCCATTTGGCCAGTAGACATTAAAATGCACTTGCCATTGTTCATTACCTCCTCGCCACGTAGAAGAAATTTTTAGCTTTGCTGCTGCTTAATGCTTAAATATTGTGTGCATTAATCTAACACTCCAATTAGGTATAGTGGCTAGCAAAAGGATTGCACACTTACATGGAGAACCCTTGTAATTCTGCACACAACGCCGCAAACCACTTGTTTTGTAGCTAACACGGTTCCTGAGATATGACAATTTAAGCATCGGGGTTTGTAACAAGTCGTCATTTGGCTAGTAGCTCTATAAACCAAGTCGCCAAATGCTGAATTTAACTCGTCATTTGGCGAGTGGTGACAGACATTGGTGAAGGTTGATGGACAAGCACCTAATGTTTTGACTAAACATTAGTCCTGTTAAATTGTAGTGAGCAGCAATTTTTCTTATCGATTTGGAGGCCTTGTTTGTTAATTTTTTTTTTTTTTTAGAAATACCTTCAGAATGGTTGTAGTTAGTGACTTATGGTTTCCACCATTGGAAAGCTGGTGAAAAGACGGTTAAAATAGTGAATTTGAATGTCAAGATTGGTCAATATTCAGTGAAATTATCGTCATGTCCGCATAGAATCCGCAGGGAAAAAAAAAATGGAAAAACATTGAATATCAACTGAACATTGAACGAATGCTTGCTGTTGACAAAACATGGACATCGTGATGCATTAATCGAAAATCGAACAACACTAACCTACATCAGCGGGCCAGTGGATTGTGTGCTTAGGTTTACTAAAACCTCTTACGTTGTAATTTTTCTTTACTGCCAATATAATTTTAAATTCTAGTCGTGTTGTCTAATACGAAAGCAGGGCTGAATGTTCTAGTTCTGATGCTCAATTCGAACTACCGTAAGCAAAGGCCAGCTATCGCTGTCCAATACAGGCTTGTTCTCCGCAGTCCAATTGCTGGCAGGGAAGCCAACAGGATTGCCCGCTACTTGACGCGGCTTCACCATCCGTCGTTGTCTTATGTTCTCCGACTGCGTGATAGGTAGAGACACATGATCTGCCAGAAATGTCTTGGGTGCTTACAGAGCGCACCACGTTTCTGTACCATACAGTGGGAGGTATTTGAATAAAATATGTACTTTTTTACTACGATGTTTTATTGTAGCTGTTGTAATATTTTTTTGTAGTCAAGCTGCTGTTCTATGTCACCTAACGTGACAGTTGTCGGTATGACTGAGCTTTACCGTTTTTTTTCCAGTGATAATTTTGTAAAATTTCTGAACGTGACAGTATATGTTAAATTATCAACGAAAAGAAGCATTTTTTTTTTAAACAAATGCCCTTCCCCAACATTCACATTCACAGGTCTACATAAGAAGTTCAGCCTACCAACTTCGTTTGACCACCAGTCGCCACTGGTGATTCATAACCCACCCTGAATGAGGACCTATTCAATAACTGGATTGAGACCACATCCGTGCCAAAAGAATGTATGAAATGTAGTTAAAGTACTGTAGAATTCAGGACGCATCTCCAATTTTCTTTAAACCACCCCCGCATTTCGGTGCGGGTTGATATGACACATCACATCAGCCCTCATAAATGCACTCCCCGACTTTGGTCTGTAGGCCTATAGTAGAACAAATATCAAGAATTTATAGGGTTGGGGAGGAGAATTTGTGACCGAGACCACCTACTGAAACGTCTTAGTTTCGTTCCTATTAGTTCCATTAAGTTTATAGTGGGAATTTCTGCTCAGTTTTCAGCCTAAAATTAAACTAACCTAAACAAAACTAGCTTGCGTTTAATTATTATTTAGTTTAGCTTAGTTGTAATTTAGTTTACTTTAGATTTGAGCTGAAAAATGAGCAAAAATTACCAGATAAAATGCTTGGCATCTTCTGAAAACTCAGATGGAACTAATATGAATGTAACACGTTCCCATAGGGGCTTCTCAGAGTTACAAATTCTCCTCCCCAATCGTATAAATTCTTGCAAATATGCATAGTGTATCGGGAATACAGAATACTGTAAGTAGCGGTTGGGCCTAGGAAAAGGCTATCTCTAGGGCCAACACGTTACACATGGATGGCAAAGGAATAAAAGGCATTTTTCGGAGCCGTCGCTTACACTTTGTGTACAAGCTGCTTCAACCTTGTTTTAACATTACATTTTAATAAAGTGTTATTTTCAGAATCTCTGGCTGGACAAGTGGTATGGGTTACTGGTGCTTCAAGCGGCATTGGGGAATTCCTGGCATACGAACTGGCAGAATGCAATTGCAAATTGGTTTTGAGTGCACGGCGAGAAGATGAGCTAGAGCGTGTAAAAGCTGAGTGCGTTAGTAAGTAAATTATACTTACTGTTAATTAGTTTGAGCCATGTTTCTTATAGATTTGTAAAGTTTTTTTTCCCCTCTTATTTGACAATATTCAGATATTTCTTGCTTGTGCAGTCTGGGTGATTGAGAAAGTCATTTTATTTTATTAGAACGTAGCATGTTGAGTGAGAACGATATCTTGGTTTTACCCATGGATGTGACTGTGACTTCAAAACACCAGGAAATGTTTCAGCATGTTCTTGACCATTTTGGGAAAGTAAGTGTTTTTTTTATTATTTTTTCCTAGTTTTTACTGATGCTCTAATTTGACATTGCTTTTATAAGTAAGTTTCTTTGTTTGCCAAACATATTAACCTGATAATTTTAGCATTACATTGTCCACAATTAATGTTTCCCTGGAGGTTTTTTAGTTGCTGGTAGCCGCCTGCGTGCGTGTCCCACTGCGCATGCACAGCCCTCTCTATATAAGCGAGAACGTGGTTGGTCTCGCCATTCATTTTCCTCCAGAGGTTCCTTCCCGTCACCTCGTTTCCCGTCTGTATTTCCGTGTCGTTTCATCTCCGACGATGGATGTCTGCCCTGTCGGTCGCTACTCCGACCTCGGATGCTGCTCTCTCTCCTGCTACCCCTCCCGCCCGCGACGACCGCTGCGCGCCCGGCACTGAACGGGACGTGCATGTTGTCAATGGCGGCGACGTCTCCCCGCTACAACGACGGAGAACGCTCTTCCGACCACCGCTCCGACCTCAGCTGCTGCGACGACGACGTCTCCCCGCTCGGCCAACGCCACTGACAACGACGACGTCTCCCCGCTCCAACGTACGACGCCGCCTTCCCACTTTAAAGACGACTGCCGTCGAACCAAAGCGCTATTCTGGGAAGCCAAGGAACTGCTCGTCTGATCGTCCGCGACGACCGCTACACGCCCGGCCTGACCGGGACGTGCATGTCGTCAACGACGTAGTTGACTCCCCAACGCACGCAGCCGTCTCCGACAATGACGACGACACCGACATCTCGACATCTACATAGACGACGACGACGTTCTTTCTCTCTGCGTCCAGACGTCTACGTTCCATGCTCTTCCCGACCTCCCGGCCTTGGAGAAAGATTTACGGCAAGCCAAATCGATCGACCGTGGCCGTGCTATCTGCTTCTCCAATCGTCCACGACGACAGCCATGCGCCCGGCCTGGCCGGGACGAGCAGGTCCTAAACGGCGTAGTCGACTCCCCGCTACAACATGGCCAACGCACGCCGCCGTCTCCATCAACGGCGTCAACAAGCACCCAGACGTCTGCGTTCCAGACCTCTTCCCGGCCTTAAAAGAAGATTTACGGCAAGCCATATCGTTCGGCCGTGTTTATTCACTTCACTACCGTCCACCTACGACGACCGCTGGGCGGCCGGCTTACACCGGCTTGCCTATGTCGCCAACGAAGAGGATGTCTCTCTGCCTCAAGGCAGCTAAAGGGCCCGCCCCCCCCGGCTCTCTCGGCTTTGGAAGAGGATCGACGGCAAGCCAAAGGTCTCTTCTCTCGACCATCACCATCTCGACTTTGCTCAAGCTCCGCACCAGTAGACGCAGCAAACGCATACAAAAAATTACGATCGACAATATTGGCGATGCTATTTCTTTCAATGTAGATGATCACAATCGCGAAATGTAAAGCTTCAGAAAGACATTGAGGAGTGCTCAGCAACGGATTGCACTGCAAACTAGTAATTTTTTGAAATTACGTAATTTAGATCGCAGCTGTGCTGCCCCAGTGCCGATCGTCATTGACGCCACGTACATGACACCAATGCCAAGCAAAACGAAATGCATACCGCACCACACACGCGGAACGACTGGTTAGCACCTCACGCAACCGGACGAAATTTGGGAAGCAAATCAAAATATGTTCCAATTAACGACTATGAACGATTAACGATAATGGACGTCCTTACGACAGCACTTCTGCATTTCTGAACCCGAAATTTTCCTCTCTCTTTGACCATCAACTCGTTCTTCCTCACCTGATGACGTCCACGCCCCTGTCTGACTTTCATGTCTTCTTTCACTCATGACCTCACCCACGGATGCACTCTCCTGTCTTCAACCGTTTGACGACCGCTGGGCAGCCGGCCTCGCTCGGTTGGCCTACGTCGCCAACGGCGCACTGTTTCCCGCTTCATGTGACCTACGCACTCTATCCCGGTCCCAACATCCTACGATGTATTCACATCAACCTTCACCATTCCATGGGCTTCCTTACAACCATCCTCTTTCTACACGCAGTCACCTTGTCGCTCGAAGGCTTTTGAATTAGCACCCCCTGCTCATCTTCTTCACGCCGGATGCTACCATGACGTCTCAATACAACCTCCGGAAACACCGGCTGCCTTCCCGAGTTTGGCCTTTCGACCAGCTGCTTGTCTTGTCCATGGTTGACCCCACGCCTCGAAAGAATTCCAAGTCAACAGTCACTTCGCTGCTCGTCTCATCCGTGGCTTGAACCCACGTTTTTAGTGAACCAAAATGGAAGCCGTTTACATCTCTTGCTGCTTGTCTCGACCATGGCTGACCCCACGTCTCGACAAACACCAAGTCAACAGTCGCTACCCATTACTGCTCGTTTCATTCGGGGCTACAACCCACGTTTTGAGTAAACCAAGACAGAAGCCGTTTGCACCTATTGCTGCTTATCTCGACCATGACTGACCCCACGCCTCCAACAAATTTAAAAATAACATTCGCTGCCCATTGCTGCTCGTCTCATTCGTGGCTAGAACCCACGTTTTGAATGAACCAAGACGGAAGCCGTTTGCACCTTTTGCTGCTTGTCTCGACCATGGTTGACCTCACGCCTCGAGCAAAAATCAAGACAACAGTTGCTGTCCACTGCTGCTTGTCTCACTCGTGACTAAACCCACGTTTTGAGTGAAGATCCAAGACAGAAGTCGTTCCCACCTCTTGCCACTTGTCTCGACCGTAGCTCACCCCACACTTCGAGCGAATATAAAGTCATCAGTTGCTGCTCACTGAGAAACCTTCCCATCCACGAAAACGACACCTTGTTCCATGGACTCATCCCAAAACTGGCTCCCTATCTGGATTCCTCTCGCAAACCCAAACCAAAAAGTTACAACAACCACTCCAAGACTTCGCAATCCACTTTCAACACAAATGAAAATGACAAGCCCAAGTCACCACGACACAAAACTAACTCTTCCTACTCCAATTCTTTTCAAAACCCAAGACTCTCATCCACATATCAACATGACAACCAGTCCTTTCGAGGAAAATCAAACTACCGGGGAAGAAACAAGAATGCCAACCGCAGCTCAACTCCCGACCATCGCAGCCGACGCTCGTCCCCTGCCGCCCGCAACAAATCACGTCACCCCCAATGACATAAGACCTCAACACTTACTCCCAGTAGGAGTTCGTTTACGCCACTTTCTACCAGCCTGGGAAAGAATCACATCAGACCCCTTCGTCCTATTCATCATCTCACAAGGCTTCAAACCCACATTCATCTCCAAACCACCACTCACCTCTCCACCTCTGTGGCAGCTTGCTCCCAAAGTGACACCATCCCTAACTTCCGAAATCCACGATCTATTCGTAAAAAAAGCAATCCAGATAGTCACACATCCCCTACGACCAGGTTTTTACAGCTCGATTTTCATTCGACCAAAAAAGTCCGGAGGCGAACGAATGATCTTCAACCTGAAACCTCTAAACAAGTACATGGAAAATCACCATTTCAAGATGGAGACCTTCGATTCAATTCGCCAAAACCTAAATCAAAACGACTGGACCATCTCTCTGGATCTAGATGCGTGTATCTCCACGTACCCCTACACGCCTCCGCCCACCACCTCTTCCGGTTCATGTACGACGGCACCGTCTACGAGTTCCAGTGCCTCCCCTTTGGACTAAATGCAGCACCAAGAATTTTCACAGCGGTTTTAAAACCTATCCTGGCCCACCTACACCAAAATCAAGTCCCAGCAAATGCCTATTTGGACGACTGGCTCCTCCGCAGTGACTCACCAACACAGCTACTACAAAACAGAGATCGGGCCATTCATCTCCTCCAAGATCTTGGATTTGGCATCAACTTTCCAAAATCTTGTCTCACCCCCACTCAAGAATTCATCTTTCTAGGCGCTGTTCCTCACGGAACTCAACTCTCTCATAGGATGCTTGGAGTCCATGGCAAGTCTTGTCCCCTTCGGCAGATGGATGACCAGACCCTTCCACCACTTCAGAATCGATCACTGGGGAAACACTCATCCACTTTCAAAACAAAGACCAACAAAGAACAACTTTCCTGCCGAAACTCTCGTCTGGTGGTCAATCCTGGAAACCCTAATGCAGACAATCACTTCACGAACCTCAACCAGACCTGTACCTCCTGACAGATGCTTCCTTGGAAGGATGGGGTGCCCACATCGGCCAACTACAGATCTCGGGCCAATGGGAAGAACACGAAAAGGACCACATCAATATTCTAGAGATGAAAGCAATATACATGCCCTATACCACTTCCAACACACCATCAAGGGAAAAACTATCCAAATTCAGTCAGACAACACCAAAGCGATAGCCTACATACGGAAAGAAGGTGGAACTCGCTCCTGACAACTCCACTTCATCACATCAGAAATATTCCGCCTCTGCATCTCCCTCGGAACAACAATCCTTCCTCTCCACATCCCAAGAAGTCCCAATGTGATAGCAGACTGCCTTTCACGCCAGAAACCACCATCAGGAGAATGGTCTCTAAAGACATCAATATGCGAATCTCTTTTCCATCTCGGCCCCATGATAGACCTGTTTGCCACGAAATGCAATGCCAAACTTCCCCAATTCGTCAGCCCAGTCCCCGACGGAACAGCCTGGACAGTCGATGCCCTAACCTTGTCATGGGAGAACCTTCATGCCTACCTCTTCCCTCCATTCAAATTACTACCAACAGTCCTCCAAAAGATACAGAAGACTCAAGGCCTCTTCCTCCTAATTGCACCCAACTTGTCAGCAGTTCCTTGGTTCCCACTACTGCTCAAACTTCTCATCGACTTCCCAAGAAGCCTACCAGAGACTCAAGATCTACTTTCGCAAAGAAAAGGAACCCTATTCCACCGGAACAGCAATGCCCTACACCTACACGGGCTACTATCATCCAACTTCTCAAAGAGACAGGAATTTTTGAAGATGAGGCAACCATAATCACCAGCAAAGCCATTAGGAAATCAACTAACAAAATCTATGACAGCCACTGGAAATGCTGGTTTCATTGGTGTCATGGATGGAAAGTCAATCCAGTCAAATCCCCCTCTACCAGAACTCCTAAACTTCAACACACTTTTCAAAGAAGGCCTCAACGGCTTCACCATTTTGGTGTACAGATCAGCACTGAACTCCGTTTTCAAAGCAGCAAACAACTCTCATCTATTGGAAGATTTCAAAATCTCCACACTCATGAAATTGATGTCCCTCCATTCAACGCACCTTCCCAGACAGGGACCTTTCTATTGTTCTGAACTCCCTCATGAAAGATCCATATGAACCCATCCAACACTGCTACTTAGACCTCTTAACACGCAAAACCGTCACCCTCGCCACCAGCTTACGATGCAGTGAAGTTCAAGCCCTGTCAATCGATCCCGCATTCTTCTTCTATGAAAACTTCTCAGCAGTTCATCTCACGCCAAGAACTACCTTCCGAGCTAAGACACAAAGACCATGCGAACCAACCAAACCAATCATCATATCTGCACTAACAAACATCATTGGTGATGAGCTAGAACGCTTCCTCTGCCCTGTCCGCACATTACGCTACTACCGTAAATCGCATAATAAACGCACAGTTAATGGTAACGCCCAGCCCCCTAAAATGCTTGAAAGTCAAAAATCGTGATGTACTCTTGTTGACGCCCACCTCTTAAAAATTATCGATTTTCTATGGTAAAATTAACTGAAATCTTCTTACGTTTTAACGAAAGCAACGTTTCATCCCCGTAAATTGTGATTTTTCTGCAGCAAAATTAACAACAAAATCAACTTTAAATCCAACACGATTCACGGGAGCGTTTGTAATCACGGAAAAGTCGACAATATTAGGCCTAGCGTTCAATCAATTACGTGCGTGATCTGGATTCACTCTAGCAAAACACAATGCCTTTATTCTCATTGATTCACAAATTTAGTTTATTAGATCGTCCACCTTTCAATATCTAATATAATTCAAAGTCAAAACAAATTTCTAACCATCACCAACCTTTAAAACAGACAACGCGATTCACACCAGGAAGCACATTTTTGTTTACACCATTTTCAGGAAAGTCGTAAAATTGACATTGTTTTCTGTTCTTCCCTTTTTCCTGCCTTCCTGGATAGAGTAATCCATGCCAGAACTTCCGGAGGAACTTCCGGCTTGGGTTACTCTCTCCAGGAGGGCGGGATGAAGGGAAGAACAGAAAACAATGTCAATTTTACGACTTTCCGGAAATTGGTGTAAACAAAAATGTGCTTCCCAGTTGTGAATCGCGTTGTCCGTTTTAAAGGTTGGTGATGGTTAGAAATTAGTTTTAACTTTGAATTATGTTAGATATAGAAAGGTGGACAATCTAATAAACTAAATTTGTGAATAAATGTGAATAAAGGCATTGTGTTTTGCTAGAGTGAATCCAGATCACGCACGTGAATGACTGCATTATTGGCGACTTTTTTGTGATAGAAAACTCCCTCCCTGGGCAAGTTGGTTTAGAAAATAGACAATTCTTGTTTTTAACGCCCACCCCCCAATTTTAGGCAAATTAATTTGACAAGCCCATGGGCGTTTAATACGCGATTTACTGTACATCAAACGGACCGAACACAATGAATTTAGAAAAGTACGAAATCAACTATTCCTGCCATTTAGAAAAGATTTCGGCACCACCTCCACTACAATGATCGCAACATGGATCAAAACTGTAGTCCTCAATGCCTATGAAGATCTCAACATCGACACATCCGACAACAGCATAAGAGTAACCGCACATGAACTCTGGGCGATCTCGGCTTCTTGGGCATTCCACAGCAACATCAGCATTGCAGAGATCCTACAAGCAGCCTCCTGGAGAAGTCAGACATCTTCACAGGTCACTACTTTCGTGAGATATCGACTCAAGCCAATGGAGTACATCGTCTGGGTCCAATCGTTACTGCCAGACATGTCATCCATCCCCCTTAAGCACTGAAAACAGTAGATGTCCTGAAAACAGATGTCCCGAAGTTGATGCCACGACACAGATGTCCTCTAGATGTCCTGAAATTGATGTCTTGAAGCAGAAGCAAGACCCTCACAAACGGCCCGTTTCAGGGCCACCACATTTTACGAAAGAGATCCAAATTCCTGTTCCTTTTCTGTTTTCAATAAAGTGCGAAGTTTATTTTCAAGTTTTTGGGGAAAGTAGTTCGTAACCCTGGGGTACTCGTCATGTGGTGCCCTCCACCTAGATTGATGAGGTCTACTGTAAATGCAATAAATTTATAGGTAATCTATCTTACAGATCGACATCACTGCCGTTTTACTTTGGTTTTTGGGGACAATACTCACAACAAAAATACGCAACACCAAAAAGTCTGTAAATCTCAAGCGAATTTTCGGTGGCCAATTTTCTGCCATCTTCTTCAGGCCTAGCCGAGAGTTCTTTCACAACAGCAACTACAAACGTCAACAGAAAAGACAAATTTGAATTTGGCGATTTTCTCAGTGGGACTTGGCTCCGAAAAAGCAGCACTAGCTGTTGGGAGGTAGTGTCCTTTTCCTGTGATGATGTAAGGAATGGTTTCCACTGGATTTCGAGTTGGTGTATCAAGTCTGGGGTGGCAAACTGCATAATTTTTCGGTATGCAGGTGCTTGCTTATTTAGCAATGGGATTTTGTTTTCTTTGCAGTGTAGAATAGAAAGGGATTTCAGTGCTCGCAGATGATCTTCTTTTCCAGAGTTGGAATGCAGAAGCACTTAACACTGTGTGCTGCAATGGCGCTTTTCTTCAGGTCAGCGTTGGCGGTTGCTTGCATATGCTCCGAGATTCGTTTACAAACTCTGCGTTTTGTTTCTCCCACGTACCCCCCTGGGCATTCTTTGCAGGGGACCCAGTAGACGGCCGACTTGGTGGTAGGTAGCTGTACTGGGTCATCAGCTGCTGCTTGTTTTGTTGTAATGGAAGCAGGTTGGGGTACTAGGTTTGGCACATTTCTCTTAGATAAGTGTTGTAGCAATGAGTCGTGTCAAAGTCTGGTTGCAAAGACATCATGGTTGTAGTAGCGGCAGCAGCCTCAGCACTCAAGGTGTCATGAGGTTCACCTGGGCACTTTCCTTTTATTCAGATTCTTCTTGATGTTGGGAGGATTCTTGAACCAGCATTCAATATCAAGCTTGTGCAGGGCTGCTCTGGCCAGTTCTCCACGTTTGGGAATGTACGTCACAACTTCGTGTGGTCGGTCAACTTTGGGGGGTTTGGTCTTTTCTTCAGGGGTACTTTCCACTGTAATGCTCTCTTGATGGCGAGATTGATCTTCTTGGGGGGGATATCCCAGTTTGAGGTAGTTCGTTTTAGCTTTCCCGAAGTTGTAGTCAGTGGTCGGCAGCATGTGCGCGAAGATTTAAAGTGCAACATGGAGTAAGCGCACATCGAACGAACTTTCTCTGCTGTGGTGTGGTCTTCTGATGAAGAGGAACGGTGTTTTCTTCCTCGAAAATTTAAGTGGACTGTTGTAGAAACATTCTTGGAGGTGATATTAGTGTATTCATATAATTTAATATGCAGTCTCCATTGTCGCCTGACATCAGCCGGCTTCAAATACGGAACGAAATACCTCAAACTGGGATATCCCGCCAAGAAGATCAATCTCACCATCAAGAGAGCATTACAGTGGAAAGTACCCCTTGAAGAAAAGACCAAACCCCCCCAAAGTTGACCGACCACACGAAATTGTGACGTACATTCTCAAACGTGGAGAACTGGCCAGAGCGGCCCTGGGCAAGCTTGATATTGAATGCTGGTTCAAGAATCCTCCCAACATCAAGAAGATTCTGAATAAAAGGAAAGTGCACCAAAATGGCCAGAATAGTGGATACCCAGGGGAACCTCATGACACCTTGAGTGCTGAGGTTGCTGCCGCTACTACAACCATGATGTCTTTACAACCAGACCTTGACACGACTCATTGCTACAACACTCGATCTAAGAGAAATGTGCCAAACCTAGTACCCCAACCTGCTTCCATTACAACAAAACAAGCAGCAGCTGATGATCCAGTATAGCTACCTACCACCAAGTCGGCCGTCTACTGGGTTCCCTGCAAAGACTGTCCAGGGGGGTACGTGGGAGTAACAAAATGCAGAGTTTGTAAGCGAATCTCGGAGCATATGCAAGTAACAGCCAACACTGACCTGAAGAAAAGCGCCATTGCAGCACACAGTGTTAAGACCCAACACAGCATAGACTGGGAAAGCATGAAAGTGCTTCTGCATTCCAACTCTGGAAAAGAATATCATCTGCGAGCACTGGAATCCCTTTCTATTCTACACTGCAAAGAAAACAAAATCCCACTGCTAAACGAGCAAGCACCTGCATACCCACAAATTATGCAGTTTGCCACCCCAGACTTGATACACCAACTCGAAATCCAGTGGAAACCATTCCTTACATCATCACAAGACACTACCTCCAACAGCTAGTGCTGCTTTTTAGAAGCCAAGTCCTACTGAGAAAATCGCCAAATTAAAATTTGTCTTTTCCGTTGACGTTTGTAGTTGATGTTGTGAACAGAACTCTGGGCTAGGCCTGAAGAAGGTGGCAGAAAATTGGCCACCGAAAATTCGCCTGAGATTTACAGACTTTTTGTTGTTGCGTATTTTTGTTGTGAGGTAATCTATGTTTCCGAACGGCAATAGAAACGATATTTTGCTGGCCCTTCCCCCGGGCCGGCTAAAAATTGTTTCTGTTGCCTAATAGGAAACATAGATTACCTGTACCCACCCTACCTCCCCTCTTGTGTCACCCACATGACGAGAGGGAAAAGATGCAGGCCGGCCTCGCCTGAATGCTTTTATAGAGGGGCTGCGCAGGACGGGTTACGGACCTAGGTGATCAACGCAACTCAAAAGCCTCCAGCGAAGAGAGCATTCTTCAGGGAAATATGCACTAAATTCAACAACAACAACAATGCAACAACAACAACAACAATGCAACAATTTTCAGCCGGCCCGGGGGGAGGGCTGGCAAAATATCGTTTTTATCGCCTAAACGAAAATATGTACTACCTGTACCCACCCTGCCTCCCCTCTTGAGTCACCACCATGACATATCGAGAGGAAAAGTAGATGGCTGCTATCACCATAAGACATGCGCATATGGGAACGAGCCTGGGTGGTTCGATAGTTTAGAAATTCCTCCAAATAGAACAGCATCTAGGCACTAAATGCAATCAAATTTACAGGTAGTATATGTTTTCCTTTAGGCGATAAAAACTAATTTTGACTGCTGGAAAAATTGGGGTTTTTTAGGTTGATTGCATACTCTTTCGGTTTTCAGCTAGGTAAATTTCAAAGAAATGTGGTCAGTTAAATAAAATAAAAAATAAAATGCTTGGTGCTTCAATTTGCTACCTCGCCCGTAAACCAAACAATTTTTTTTGCATGGCCTTACAAGAAACTGTGCTTAAATACCAGTATCGCACTGAAGTAAATGAACAGTCAAAAGTTACATGAAAAATCGTGTTCCCAAGTAATCAAAATGTCACATATTAATAATTAACGTACCAACCAGGACCGTACCTTATGCATGTTAATGAAAACCGTGCTCCAAATAACTATGAAAAAGATCTAAGTGAATCTTAGATTATATTTAACACATGGGTTAAAGTATAAATTAACAGCAGGATTATTAGAAAGGAACTCTTTGAAAACCCTGTCCCATTAATGATACACTAAAAATCTTAAAAGATTATGTATGGAGAACCAAAGCGCTGA
Organism: Lithobius niger; assembly: GCA_023313725.1. Classification (NCBI taxonomy): domain Eukaryota; kingdom Metazoa; phylum Arthropoda; class Chilopoda; order Lithobiomorpha; family Lithobiidae; genus Lithobius; species Lithobius niger. Next base: position 21,833 of record JAHWFP010154135.1, on the reverse strand, counting down.
AACTTTTAATTTTTTAAGAATTTTTCTTGAGCCGTTAAAATTGGTCACGGTTGTGAAAATGTTCTTAAATTTTGATCCGAAGTCGTTGACCACTCCTTGGCTGGGAAAAGTCCTGATTAAAGTCAGTTTCTGTACAAAACCTGGAAATTTATTTTTCATTAGCTTGCTATCTGTATATATATTTCGCTTAGGAGCAGACTTGGCTCAGGAGCAGGCTTAATGAAGCATTATTAGGGAGGATTAAACAAATGAATCTTCAACAACCAGCAAGAGGGCAACTGGGCTAATTCTTGCCGCGGTAGCAAAGAAAAAGGGCGAGCGGCCGACAATGAGAACGGATATGCACTCAAACAATTAGAAGCAGGAAAAATGAAAAGTGCTCGGATCACGGCCAAAATCGGCATGCCCCACGGGGACGATGCTAGATGGACGGCCCCAGAAGATGGGTGCCCTGGCAAAGACGATCACTTCAATAATGCTGCCTATTACAGCCGAATTAAATCGGCTAGACCGGCGTATTTTACACTATAAACTAGTTGTATAGAATTCCATCGGGGTGTTGCATGGCCAAGTAATTGCTTTCTTTGTCGGAATTAATTTGCTATTTGTTCACAAGATTTAGTTTCTGAACTAAATTAGAAAATTTGACAATTTGGGAAGATTTAGCAATTGGGTTTTCTTTTCATTTCAGCTTGACATACTTGTGAATAATGCAGGCCGTTCTCAACGAGCACAATGGGAGCGTATTGAACTGGAAGTTGATCAGCAGTTGTTTCATCTCAATGTATTTTCTGTTATTTCTCTTACACGAGTAGTGATTCCTCATTTTTTGGAACGAAATACAGGCCAAGTGGTGGTTATGAGCAGTGCTGCTGGAAAAATAGGTATAACAATATTAAACCTTCATGAGTTTAACTGAGTTGGTTAGATACATTTTTGTTGGCGGGAGGTCTCCATTGCAGCAAGTGCTGAAAGAGTGCAATGAAGATTTTGTGTGTTGCAGGTGTCCCTGGCTCTGCGTCGTATACAGGATCAAAGCATGCAATTCACGTAAGCGAAAATCTTTATATTTTTTCCCGGTTTAACAGTATTTTGTGCAGTACTTGTATTATTAGGAAAACCGACGAATCGGTTTGGTGAAAACTCTTATATTGTTGTCATCTTTTTTTTTTTGCTAGCATCACCCCATTAATGCCATGAAAATGTGTTACATGCTTTTAATTAGGGCTTGATCAGTTTACTTAATAATTTTCATAAATATGTGTTTAATATTTTATTCAGTTATGTGTCAGTATTTTCCCTACCACAGATTATTTAATTTATTAGAGCTATACAGGGTGGTCCACAAAAAACTGACGACCCAACATTTTCTAAGTCCAGAAAAGGAAAGGAAAGGACAGAAATCTTCGCGTTTCATTAGATTTGATTTCTGTCCTCTCCTGGTTCTGATGGTTGCTAACTAGAAAAGTTGGACTTAAAAAATGTTGGGACGTCTTTTTGTGGACCACCCTGTATCAACCTAAAAGCTTATAAAACCTCAAACATAAAAAGAGAAAGCTAGAAAAACTAAAAACTAAGAGTGTAAAAAGAGCACTTGCTGTTAAAATAAAGAGCAGCAAGACAACGCTCAGGTATGCAGGCTTATGCAATGCCATGACATCACAGCTCCTAGAGGCACGCGCCTCATTAGAATTCAATTTTTTGTAAGAACAATAAGCCAGGTAGGTACCTGTCAAAGACAAAGTAAGGTAGAACAAAAGATGTCCATTTATCGTGTTAGGTATTGACAGCTTGACAATACTTTTCCCAAGAGTAAAACAAAATCCGGTGCCGCACCTTCCTATAGCTGTCGTTTTAGTACAGGGGAAGAATTTTATGTAATGTGGCGTAATATCGTTGTCCAAGACAACAGCGAACCTGTCAAGAGACACTGCAATATAGGGCTAAGTAGCTTATTTGTAATTGTTAACAATATAGAAGGGCATTATGGATATGCAGCGTAACGATTCTCCATGGGCACTTGTTTACATTGGTGTATATTTAAAGAGTTTAGTAGAATAGAATAGGGGTGGCAGAAGGTCATGAATGAATATTGATATTGAATGAAGGGCGATATATGCTTTGTTGTAGGAATAAGACAGAGAAAGATTGCCATACTATATAAGAGATCTGGGGCAAGGTGGCCTGATGGTTAGCATGACTGTCTTGGTGTGACAGAGGTCCCGGGTTCGAGTCCGGCTTCAGCCACCCCTGCCGTTTTCAGGAAGAGAAGGGCCCTGTGAGGTCTCGTGCTCATGTCGATTGTGGCATGTAAAAGAACTAGGAATTTCCGATGGGATTTACGTAGCAAAATTGTCCCTCTCTCCTTCTGGCGCCACGGATACGGCTGGGAGCGCGTCAAAAAGCTAAGCTGTACAAGAGATTATTTGGCTTGATACAGAATATCAAATAATAATAGTACTTTGCATTAAGAAAGATGTTGGCTTAAATTCAATCCCCCCCCCTTCCCCGTCAACTCTCCAGTGTATTGATTGCAGTCTGTATGAATTATGGGCTAGGTCAGAGCGAAGACATCATGCATGTGTACTATGTTAGACCCGATTGATCCACGAACAGTCATTATTCCCAATGAAGGAAGTATCGTGGTAAGACACCCACAGTAGTACATAGCGTAGTGTGACACAGCATTTACTAGCTCATTGAGTCAAGGTGTAGCTCGTATACCAGTGCATATATAGTTACATTTAAAAGGAAGCCAACCATGCTATGGGAAGAGAGAATGCCCTTTCATTGACATTTACTTTATTTTCTGACATTGTGCCGGATTATGCCACACGTATGCATGAATATTGTAGTAATTAGTCCTTCTTGACTTAAATGGGTGCTTTTAGGCCGAGCAAACCCATTTTACAAATGTTGCTATTTTTTTCGCCCCCTTCCCCCGTCACATTCTTCTATCAGTGTGGGAAATTGCAACTTTTCCAAATATCGAGGGAGCCTTTCATCCCTTTCGTAGCCAATGAAGAGGGAGGGAGGTTTTGTAGTGTTTGTTGGGGTAATTTTTTAGGGAGTAACATTCAATGCGAAGTGTTAATAGTTTAAAAAAGCGTAAATGTTAAAAGTGTGATTTGTGTAAAAAAGAAAATGTCGCACTGCATATTCTTTCCCATCTGTACGACATCAGTTAATAGATGGCTTCTTAGCCACTTTCTACTTCTATTATATCTTTCCATAAGCAAAAATAACTTAGCTTGTAAGTCAGCAATGAAGAACGAGTTGCACATTGGTTTTTCACTCTTCACTTGCATTTGATAAGTTAAAAGCCTTTCTCAAAATGCCATTTGGGTAACTGGGAATGTTCTTCTCGGACTTCTTCTCGGTTTGGTTTTTAAAACAATCAAGTGTAAAAGAAATGTAGATAGAGCTGAATTGAACTCAAAACCCAGAAGTGTGAAAGTGTATGCCATTCAGATTTGTGATATAGGAGCCAAAATAATTGCACAAATTTCTCCTCCATCACTTTAGCCTTATTATGTGCACAAAGACGAAAGAAGGGCTCCAAGACGAAAAAATGTACAAGTTTGTACATGTACAATGTAAAAGCTTGTGGGGGAGAAGCTAGTTTCCTAGGAAGTTGCTGATGGCCTTCAACCGAAGTACAATGACCGGATCCCTGGAATGTTTGGCCAAATTAAGGCGTGCAAACCTGGTAAGCCGATTAGAATAATCACGTCGGCCACGGAGGCCCGGCCCAACGAGTAGACTGATTTTTTGCTAGTAGGTTCAAAAAGTACATCTGGGGGACTCGCCCCGTAGGGAACAACAACACCTTCCTATGCAGGTTATGTGAAGTGAAACTGGAGGATGAGGATAGGATAAGATCATTCGACATAACGGCCTTGTTCTCTAGCCTCTTGCACCGGCTCATCATGAACAAGTTTGCGCAAGCAGCCAGAAAGGGAAGGAGTACCAACTGTATAGAAGATTGCTCAAGTTGATCATGGATTCATGGCCAGCATTTACGTCCAGTTTCTAGGAATCACCTACTGGCAAGTGGGGGTAAACCCCATGGGATATTCTCTTCCCTCAAGCTCGTAGAGATCGCCCTCAATACAGCCCTCAATCGTACACAGCCACCCCACCCTCAAGATCTGGGTTAGATATGTGGATTATACGTTTGCAGTGAGTAGGGAGGAAGTGCTGGCTGAAGTTAAAAATAGATGGTGAATGCGTGGGCCCACGACCTGCAATTTACATGGGGTGTGGTCGACGGTCATCTACCCTTCCTAGACATGATGATTAGGAAACATAAGAAGCAGCTCAAGTGAGAGCTGTACGTGGAGCCCACTCAGAGAGGGACATAGAGTTCTGGTTTGGTCACCCGAAAGCCCAATTCCTGGGGATTATGAGAGGGGAAATGATACGTATCAGGATTAGGGTCATGAAGGAGGAAGACAGAGTGGTGTGGTTCAACAAAACGAAAGAAAAATTCCTGAAACTAGGATTCCCAGCGGCAGCGAAAGCCATTAGTGAAGCCATTAACAATGCAAGAGTAAGGAAGAACCCCCCTGCGCAAGATAGAGCCAACGGGGAAGGAGTGGTCACTTGTGTGTTCGGATATGGGAAGAAGATAAAGAGAGCACTAGGAAAGGTGGGGAGCCAGTGGTTACTTTCGGAACCCATTTAAAATCAGGAAAATGCTAAGAGGAAAGTTCCTAGAGGGAAAGAGAGGAGAACCAAATCACATACCCTTACGGAGCATATAGCAAAAAGAGCCCCAAGTGCAAACCCTTCCTCAGAAGTCCCACATGGAGACAGAACACCGTGCAAGATGAGAGTGAAGACTGGGATAGTAGAGGAGGCAAAGCGGTTACCCAGGGCATTTGAACCAGTAGTTGATGATCCAAATGAGGACATCAGTAGTGTAGGTAGGCTGGACGAGAAAGCAAAGAGTGCAGCAAAAAATGGTTGAAAATGTGACCGCCATCGTCGGTACGGTCTGTTCTGTTCCCTGCAAGGCTAGGTAGGTAAAACTAAAACGCCAGCAAATGAAAGAACATGCACAAGCCACCACAGATGGAGACCATGGTCTTTAATCTTGCACTGCAATAGACAAAATGTCAGGTTGGCTGGACTAATATCGAAGTCTTGCTCAAGTCCAAATCCAGCAGGGAAGCACACCTCCGAGCATTGGAAGCCATCGCTATTCAACATTGCCAAGAAAGAAGTGTGCTCCTCATGAATGTGCATAAATCGGCATACCAGCACATTGGGCGAATCTTCGACGCCAGAACTGTGCAACAAACTTTCTTGTAGCTGGCAGAAATTCCTCCCAACTATGAGACAGGACCTCGCGGCCAGCAACAATGACCAAGAGCATTTCTCAGACAGTGAGCTTAGAAGCGAATTGGAGGCCAAGGTCGACTAAGAAGTAGTGGGAGATTCAAATGTTGTGGAATTGTAAGGTTTTGTGATGGTATGTGGACTTTTTGTGCAAGTGTTTTGACTGGCCTGAAGATGATTATTCGTAGCGATAATTGAAAATACGCAGGAAAAGTAATGCAAGTGTTTTGACTGGCCTAAAGATGATTATTTGTAGCGATAATTGAAAATACGCAGGAAAAGTAACACGGTTATGTGACTTGATGCTTAAGACTTGAGTTTGGCAGAGCGTATTCCACTGCAAGTACTTCACTTCAATCTCGGTGCCTTGACGTCAACCTAGAATGATGGTGCTTGGATTGAGAAACTTGGCGGCAGCCATTCTGGCTCAGTTGTCTATCCTGTGCATAGTAAACACATAACAGGAACTTACACATTCGTCATTCAAAGTTGGTAAAGTTTGGCCTACGAATGGCTTATGAATACTGTAGACCAAATAGGTAGTATCGCTGCTTTACTTTTATTTAATACTTTCTGAACACTTTTACCTTCTATCAGCTCATTTATCTGGTTTATTTATTTGTTTGAATGGCTGGATGATTTTGGCTCTAGTTACTTTTACTGTTACTTAAGTTTCTTAATGTTACAGTTGGTAAATAAACAAATTTATTATTCTTTTGCTTATTTCAGGGTTACATGGAATGTTTGCGAGCTGAAAAAACCAACATTGCCGTCACATTGTTGTGCCCAGGCCCAGTGTTTTCAAATTTGCTCCAGTCTGCTTTCACAGAAAAGCCTAATGAAGTAAGGAAAATCAAGAGTTGTTAGCCGTTAGTACATTTAGAGACCTGAAGTAGAGGGGAACAAATTTACCATAGAATCTTTATGCAAATGGCTTTTTTCCTTACAAAAATAACTGTGACCATTTCCAGATAAGAATGAGAGGCCTATCCTTTTTTCTAGTCATCGGCGCGAAAATTTCTACTACCTGTAAATTTGATTGCATTCAGTCCCTGAGTGCTCTTTAGTGACTTGAGGTTTTTCTGCTCTTCTGATCCGACCAGTGCGCAACCCCACTGCGCATGCGTCACCATGCGCAGCCCTCCTATAAAAGCAGGCACCTCGCCCCTAGCGGCCATCTCTTTTCCTCAAGCTCTCATCGCAGGACATCGCCTGAAAAAACTCTACGCTCCAGATTCATTCGCAAGCCAATTTGCCATTCAAAAGCCCATTCGCCGTTCGCAAGCCCACGCCGATGACAAGCCCGTTCGCCACTGCAGCCCACTCGCCATTCGCATGTCATTCGTCACTCAAGTCGTTCATAAGCCCATTCGCCACTCGCACCCTACTTGCCATTTGCAGTCCATTCGCTATTCGGAACCCATTCGTCATTCAAGACATTTGCCGTTCGCATACACGTTTTCTATAGCTTGACATTTTTGCTGTCTTCAGTGGAATCGTCTCCAAGGCCTCCCCCGGTCGACCCCAGCATTGTTGTATTACCATCTCCTAGCCGGCCTTCGACCTCAAACAGCCAAGATCAATCAGTCTCACCCATCATTTGCGCTCAACGACCTCCCTCGACCATCGCTTCTGTGTCTGTAGCTCAGCCTCAATCTGAAGCTCAGCCGCTTGATTTGTCATCAGTGTCTCATGTGCCTAATTCGGAATATTTGCCGCTGCATGAAATCCATCGCCTAATGGACCGTTCGATCAGGGGCTTTTTGTACAAGAACCCTCCTCTGGCCCCTGTCACCAGACCTCCCTTGCAGGCCACCTCCTACGTTCAGGACTGGATACCTCCTCTGATTATGAGCCCCGCAAGAGAAAACTCCTCCCCGACCAAACTGCATCAAAGAAACGCCGTTTAACCCTATCTTCGGCTGACCTCCAACAGCTTCTTTCAAACATCTTAAATGCAGAAGACGACCTGGACTCTGCTTCAACTCTGGGACGTCATCACTCATCGAGTCAACTTTGCCCAACCTCCACTGGATCCTTACGAAGACTTCCTCCAGGCAGATGATGACCCAACAACAATCCCCTTATTCGACCTTCTCAAAGCTGTTGAAGCCATCAATCCGGACAACTACCTCTATAAACCGAATCCTTTCGCTATCATCATCACCACCACCACCATCAATCATCATCATCACCAACATCATCACCACCACCATCATTGTCACCATCACCATCATCACCACCAATATCACCATCATCACCACCAATATCATCATCATCAACACCACCATCATATCACCACTATCATCATAATCACCATCATCACCACCACCACCGTCATCACCACCACCACCACCATTGTCATCATCTTGTCACCATCATCACCACCACCAACGTCACCACCACCATCATCACC
>JAHWFP010154134.1:0-12429 GCA_023313725.1 Lithobius niger | reverse complement strand
AAAAGCCAATAAAGAGGTGACTAAGTTGAGAATGGTTCGGCCTATAGGCAAAAGGTTGTAGCAAATTGTAGAAAACCAATTTCTTGTTTTCATGGCACTTTATCACTCATCTGCACGGTAGTGGAGTTGAGTCAATACACAATTAAAAAAAAGGAGTGATATCATATCAAAAACCAAAACTGGTAAAAGGGGCCGCCAAGTTTCGAATGGTTCGGCCCATCAAAAAGTGATATCAACACACCAAAACATTTGCCAACTTAATCGTACCGAATAATACTTTAGACGTTAAATGAAAACTAAAACATTGCTACTTTAGGTAGCAATGTTCTAGTTTTCATGTAACCTTCGAACTATTAAGCAGTGCTATTAACTTGGCCAATGTTTTGGTGTGTTGATATCACTCCTTTGAAGGACTGAACCATTCGGAACTTGGCGGCCCCTTTTACCAGTTTTGGTTTTTGATATGATTTTAGGTTACCTGAAAACATATCACAATTATTTACACTTTTGTACATGTTTGGGACCTTATACATGAATTAAATGATTTTATTTCATAGAATAATGTTTCAGAATTTTCTTTTCCTATTTTAAAAGAAAAGTTCTGTATTTTCCCACTATGGAGTGAGTTTGCTAAATTTAGCTTCTTGGGTGGGTAGCAACCGTTGTCATGGTCAAGGGTGAGTCGTCCTGACCTATATTGACCATCCCTTTCACTTGCTGATGGTTGCCCTTGAGCATGACCATTGTCTGGTGGGCAATAAACGAAAGTGGTCGGTGGGTTGAAAGGGTTGGGGGCACAGCTCTGGGCCATGCTGGCTTGATCTGACCTCAAAATGCGGCCTGGTCGAGGCCATGTAAACAATTGCTGATGGTCACTATATGAGCAGAGGGGTGAGCTAGGTCCCTAGGAAAAGAGACGGCCCCTTTTTCGTGACGTCAAGCCTAAACTTTGCACCTATTGGTTTTTCCAATGTCCGATTTTGGGTCACAATATTTTGGACCTGGGAAAATTCGTTAATTTTTCCCGCACACGAAGTTGTGTACTTCCACTTGACGGTTTACTTTCGCTTTTCGCTCTTCTAACTTTTCGTCATGGATCCCCCACATAAGAAGCGGAGGACGACCCCCCAAGGAGGAGAGAAGCACGGTGGAGAACATGCCTCGCTGCATCAAAGACTTTTTGAAACTGTTATCCCTCAACATACTCCCCCTGTACGTATGTTTAGACTACTATCACTACTGTGAAAAACCTCCCGCATTATTTACGGAATGTCCGCATCGGACTACAGCGGATATTCCCTTCGTCCCGATATTGCCGGGTGAAGACCCAATGGAATATGTTATGAGATTATTCTTCATGGAGATTTTCATCGAAGAGCCACGTCAAAATATTTTTGTTGACTGTACACCTCCCGAAGAGTCTGCTAGAGCCCAGCAGCTTCGACTGAGCTCCCACTTTTTAAGGTGTAATCCACTTAATGCCCGGGGATGCCTACACTGCCGATATGTGGCGTTTCCCCCATTTCCAGAAGAAAACGAAGATTTCTCCGTCCATTTCTGGAGAGCTGTAAATTCCGAGAACGTATTTTTTTCTACAGCAGAACGTTCATCGGGCCTTACCCCAATATGAAGGAGTTCCTCGGCAACAGGACGGCGATTCCTCTCCTGACGGTTTGCCGGCCGACCTGGCGGAATTATTTCCGAACTGTCTTCTTGAAGAGCTGCCGCCTCTCCCAGCCCTGGTCCGGATTGCTCCTATGCAAGACCGTAATGCTCTGGGTACGGTAAACGTTGGTGCTTTGGGGAGCGGAATCCAGCAATGTCTCCGGGCCCGGACCCTGTAGGCGTGACTGTTCCGTCTGCCATGATGGGCAATATGGTAAGTAAATTTCTTATTTATTATTTTAATTTTCTTTTCTATCAAAATTTTCATCATGTGATGTTAAATTTAAATTCCATTCACATGTTGGCTAGTAAATATTACTTTTTGATTTGCTGGAAGTGGAAATGATGATATCAAATTTGTTTATGCAAAACATTTCCTTTTAAACAACTTCCAAAAGCTCATTTAAATCTTTTTCACAATATTATGCGATTTAGGCTTAATTATTGACTGTAATGTTTCTAAAAAAAATCTAATGCGATATTTTATGCATTTGAAAATACATTATTGCTTCTTGAGCAAGGAAAAATGTCATTTTCGACAAGTACTTTTTTTTCTTTAACTTTAAATCAATGGTTCTCAAAAGTAAAACTGAGTTACTTTGAAAGAATGCTTATTTCAACTTTGCTGGTATAGGCACTATGAATTACTAGGCCTTTTGGTAAGTTATATTTACATGAAATGGTATAAAATCAATTTCTATTTATTTATATGTTGTTTTATTAACAACGTGGCGCTAATTTATGTGAAGCACAGAAAGAGGAATTTCTACGAACTGGTCTAAAATAATTGAAATTGCAATTTTCGTTTCATGATCCATTTCCTTGTGAATGTGAAATGCAAATATTGCTTCTTATTAGTAATAATTTTAATTTTATAATTCATATCCTTATGGATGTAAAATTAAACAATATAGCATAGCCATGAACAGTTCGTCCAACTTCCGTTTAATAATTTTTTTGATAATTCCTGCCTTTAAAATAATTAACCCTATATACGCTGATTTTTTACCATGTGCTCTACCCTGCTGCGCGCATTTATTTTGTGACAGTAATATCAGTGATGTTGGCTTCCCAACAATACTCGTACGGGAAAGATGAACGCTGTACGCTGTTGTAAATAAATCCTAATATTTAAACAAAGTGCGACACATCAACGGCCTAAATAATAAATATAAAAGTATTTTCTCTTTACCTTGTCATTGTTGTAGCTTGCAAACAAATTGATCAGTCACTAGTTTAGCGGTAGCCGGCATGAATGTACTTCTACTTCCACGTACGATTGTTGTAAGGCGGGAGGGCGAGCGCTTCTCCGCCGCCGCCCGCCCGCCTGCCGGCCGCTTGCCCGCCGCTGTTTTGGACAGCCTCCTACTGCATGGTCTAACACTACAGTTCCGTATTACAATTCACTTTTGTTACTTTTGCTCAGCCAGTCCAACAATGGTTTTATGTTACAGCTGTTATCACTTAATCCTTTTTTACTGTTTGAATCGTCAGCCCATACGTAATAATCCACATCTCAATTCTCGCAATTCTCTTAGACGATAACGCCAACGACGGGCGGCCATCTTGAATGGCCCGCAAATTGCTGCCCCTTGAGAATGAGAGTACGGCGCGAAAATTGAAATAATACGACGGGATTGGTTCGTCTTCTTGATGTTATCTAATGCCGATTTGTTAGGTGATAGTCCATTGGCCAATTCCTTTGTTTATTTCACATTAAGAAGCAGTACTAGCGAATCACGAGCTGCCTTGTTCAGACGTCATCAGCAGCCCGATATCGGGCGCAACGCGTGTTCTGCAACAATACTGCACGCCCGATTTCGGGCGCAACGCGTATATAGGGCTAAAGTAGCGTCTGCTTAGGACCTTCATTTTGTTTCTTTCTTAAATTTAAAAAATGAATGTCCTTAAATGCTGTTTATATTCTCTATTCGTGAAAGGGAATCTGTGCCATGCAGTGATGTTATTATTTATTTGTATAATAAGTTTACTTTGGCTAGGTAGTCCAAACTAATTTTATGAAACTGGACTCCTATATAGCCTATTATTTATTTATGTGGCACCGTTTCCGTTTCAAGAATAACATGTTGTCTAGAATAACTAGAGTGTTAGTGAAATGCAAGTTCTGAAACTATTCAGTAGGGGGGGGGGGGGGGGGGGGGGGGGGGGGTTTAAATTTTAGTAAAATTTGTTTGCCGTACAAGTTCATATAGTACGTATAAGTATAGTATAGTAGTAGTAGTATAGTATAGTACGAATGACATAAAACATTAATTTTGAATGTCCGGTAACCATCCGGAAAATAATGGGAATGTATCTTTACAAAATTCCTTGATTTTGAACTTTTACCCGCAATGAGCGCGGGAGCGCGAACTAAGCGCTAAGGTGTATTATGTTAATAATAGGTGCAATAGTTTTGTTCAGTCCCTTTTGTGATATTGGCATGTGTGTGAATAACAGACTTTGGCCACCTGAAATCTGAAGTTAGATCTCGGATGGCCTTGTTCATGAAGTGTTAGTTGGCATTGTTAGGACAGGAAGGACTATAGGAAGTTCTTGTATTATGTATAATCTTTCCCTTTTTTCCTTTTGTGGTCTTAGAGTTGAGGTGACGTTAATATCACCGTTCTTTTATTTTTCTTTTGTATTCAATGGACCATAAACTATGTTTAAAAGCCAATAACTGACGTAAAGACTAAAAGTAACAGGTTATGGGCCCAGTATGTCGTTTTTTAGAGTGAATTTATGCATTTGGGAATACCGTGAGTGAAAGGCCAAAGCCCAGAGAGCCTGACACGCGAGTGTGAAACTGTTCAAATGTGTTGTGTGTGGTCCAACCATATGCCATCGAATGTTGCAGGCAACCAACCAACTATTTGTAGAGTAGCTAATCCTTGTTTCAGATGGATGGTAGAGAACCACCTTAGCCCTGGGGAAACTCTGGCAAGACCAAACACTAAACTTCGTGGAGAGAAACCGTTTAACTGTGATGAATGTGGAGAGGCATTCACATGTTATCCTTAGCTTGCACACAAGTAAGTTAGCAAAGAGAACTGATAAAGCCAAATCCACATGTGTATGCTAGCAAGCATTAAGAAACCATATGAATGCAAAGTATGAGGGAAAGCTGTAGAACTATTCAAGTGTATACGCCAGTAAGAAACATATGAACTGTGAAGTCTATGGTAAAGCATACATAGTATGTATATGTAGAGAGGCACATACTGGGCAGAATCCTTTTAAGTGTGAAGTCTGTGGTAAAGCCAACTATAGTAACTCTTATACAAGCTAAACCATTACATGTATATATGCATATATATGTAGAAAAACAATACAAGTGTATACAGTGTGGCAATAGCAAGTGTGTATTGACTCAACATATTGCAACTAGTACTGCACAATTATCGTGGAGAAAGGTTATACAAATGCATGGACAGTGGCAAGCCTAGAGCCCCATAAGCAGTACAATAGACAAACCCTTCTGGGGTACGACAACTCATAAGTGTGAGGAGTGTGGAAAGACTTTGTGGAATCACACTATTGAGTAGCCATGATGGATGGAAATCAATCCAGTGGTATTTCTTTACGTTTTCCCCGATTGAATGATCGCAATTACAGATCTTGGAAACTGGACATGAAATGGTTTCGGCCTTCATGGATTCATTGATGAGAAGTCACCAGAGTCAGCGCCTACACAAGAAGAAGAAGAGGCTCACCCCGGAGTCACAAGGCAGTTTGCATTTAGACAGTCCATAGCCCTTAGCTACAATTGCCCTAGGTCTAGAAGTGGACCTGAAGACATTGATTAGGACCTGTACAACAGCCATGGAAGCTTGGAATGCCCTGGCATCAGTCTTTGAGCCGAAGTCAAGAGCGCGCATTGGTCACCTGCGCAAAGAATTTGTGTTTATGTACATGCAACCGAATGAATTTATGGCCAAATACCTAGCTAGGGTACAAAACGCTGTGACACCGATCTGGCCGAAGCTGGAAAGACAATCGATGAAGAGGAACAGGCCTACCAGATGATCTGCGGCTTGCCGTCTGAGTGGGATTCAATTGTTGAGAGATTATACGCCTTGGGAGATGCCGATTTTAAGCCTCTAACCATAAAAGACAGCTTGCTGAACTAATTCGAGCGACGATATCCAACTCTTCACCCACCGACAAGAGACGAGGCATCTACAGAAGCAATGACCATGGGTTACCAGCGATCTGGCCGAGGACGTGATCGCAGAAGACTGCAGTCGAGAAGTCCATCCCGAGCAAACTCGAGAAAGATGCGAAACGACTCATGCTATTCCTGTGGAACTCCTGGACATTTTGCCCGTGATTGCCCGAGTCCGAATCCACAGAGTGAATTCCGAGGGAAGTATCGTTCAAGAGGAAGAGACAGATCGGACAAAAGACAAGCTCTACTTGCAGAGGCAAACATAGTATCAGCGAATGAACTACAGTGGGTGCTGGATACAGCCGCTACTCATCATTTTTGCACGAGTCGCGACTGGTTTAGCCACTATAAGGAAGTAGATGTGCGTCCAGCAATGCTAGCCGAGGGAAATTCGTTCATAGAAGGCATTGGAAATGTAACCTTTGATGTATGGAATGGAACAGAATACATGGAAATCACGCTACAAGAAGTCATGTACGCAACAAACATGTGAAGAAACTTAATCTCAGGAAACCAAATTTTTAAGAACGGATGCAAACTAACCTCAGATAAGAAAGGACTCTTGGTTCTCAATTCAAAAGGAGACGTCGTAATCGAAGCACCACTGGTGGACATTATTTTCGTGGTGAAGGGACGTTGCCTAGAAGCATCAGGTGAAGCCTATCCTTGTGAGAAGGACCATAAGGACAACATGAAGAATCCACGGCATACGTTGGAAGTGCCTAATCAAGTCAACAATATGCCACAAGTGCCCATTATGATTGGACAGAGAGAAACAAATATGAACCTATGGCATATGCGCCTAGGCCATATCAATGCACAAGCGATGAAGAGAATGTTCACAAATCAGAAGGTGCGAGGCATTCAACATCTGTCTGGAGACATGAAGATTTGTGATGCTTGCCAGCTTGGCAAATCTACCCGTGCGCGGCATGTGACTGTAGATGAGCGAAGTACCAGTGCTCCCTTAGACCTCGTTCACACCGATGTTTGGGGACCAGCCCCCGTGGATTCATGTGGTGGATCGAGATACTTCATCTCATTTATGGATGATTTTTCCAGAAAGTGCTTTGTATACCCGATGCGAGCTAAGAGCGAAGCGTTCACCAAGTTCAAGATGTTCCTGGCAAAGGCCGAACGACAGACAGGCAGGAAGCTCCGACGTATACGAAGCGATAATGGAATGGAATATTGTGCTAACTACTTTAATGACGAACTTGCTAGACTTGGGATACAGGCTGAGAACACTAATGTCTACAGCCTACAGATGAATGGCGTGGCTGAGCGTCTAAACCGGACTTTGCTAGATACAGTTCGAACACTACTCATCGATAGCAAGTTATCTGGAGAATGGTGGGTGGAGATGCTCATGACTGCCGCATATTTAAAAAACAAGACCTCTCATGCTGGAATTCAAGAAGAAGTGCCCGACAAATTGTATTTGAATCAACAACCGAGTGTAGGACACTTAAAGCGCATAGGCTCACTATATTTTGTCTATAATGAAGGCGATCTAGAACAAAACTGCAGCCCCGTTCGAAATTAGGCATTCTAGTTGGGTATGCTTTTTCAACTAGAGGGTACCGTGTATGGACACCGGACGATGGGAAGTATATCATAGAGACTCAAAGCGTCCGCTTTGACGAAAAGTGCCCGCTTTGACAAAAAACGCCCACTTTGACGAAAAGCGCCTCGGCGTAGAAGCACTGCGTAACGCCCAGATGGCCAAGCATGTAGAATTCACCCCAGGCGAAGTCGTAGACACCTCACCTCACAAAATCCGACGAAAAAGCAGAAGGTATCAGAATGCTGAAAAAAATGACCAAGTGGATTACATGGTGGATGATGTCCTGGAACCCTTACCTCTGGCAAGACCAATCCGACCAGCAATACATCGGGGGGTACGTCATGAAAACCATCTAGAGAGAATAGTTAGAGCCTCTATCCAACCGCAACCTACCAATCCAGTACCCAAAATGAATCCAACCATAGCGCCTGAAGCAAGACAACCTGTAAGAGATACAAGTCCTCTACCCGGTTGGGAATGCGAGGTTGCCATATGCCAGTCAGGCCGAGAGGCAGGGAAGGCATGTATCTACTACCGATACTTGGGAGGCCCAAGACAAAGAACACATGCGGAAGTCGGAAGACTGTGTTTAGAACAACAACTACCCTATGAAGTAGGACGCTTTGACTTTAGCACCGGAAATACTGAACCAGCAAAAAGCAGTCATTGAACCTCAATCGCCTCGCTCACCTCTAGAACACCATGATGACGTACATGTGTTAAACGACTGGGTCGATGCCTTGAACGAACCCGTCCATGGTAGAACATCAAGGGCAGACAAAGAAGACGATGGAAACGAACCACTTAAAGTCTCAAGAGAAGAAGAGATGGAAGATGAGACAGAAAGCCTTCACCCGGAAGCGTTCTGTGCGGAAGTACATATCCCGTCAACCTATGTTGACGCTATACGATCGCCGCAAGCGAAGGAATGGCGAAAGGCGATGAACGAAGAAATGGAGACCTTCAGAGAGCGACAAGTATTCACTGAAGTAAGAACACCCTCCAACAAGAAAACCGCGATGGGTTTTTGCCGTAAAACAAGATGCAAGAAACAAGTCGTTAAGATACAGAGCAAGACTCGTAGCCCAGGGGAATACCCAGAAACGAGGACAAGATTTCTTTGAAACCTATTCTCCTGTTATTACTTTTGCCTTAGTCAGATTCTTCTTTATCATCTTAGTGATTTGTTTAGGATGGACGAGTAATCATTTAGATGTGAAGTGTGCGTATCTCTACGGCACGCTAAATGAAGAGACATATCTCAAACCCGCACCAGGATTTGGAGATGCGACTCAAACCGCATGGCTATTCACAAGGCCTTACATGGATTACACCAATCCGGGAGGAGATGGTTTGTGGACTTAGATCAGACCTTTGCAACATTAGGCATCAAAAAGCTCTTGACGACCAACTGCATATACACTTACCAAGACCGAGCAGTAGTACTTGTATATGTAGACGATTTAGTGATGTTCGCCTAGGATGAAGAAACCAAGAGAGAAGTGATAGCCCTCATTTCCAGTAAATATGAAGTTAAAGACCTTGGCGAACTCAAGCGTTTTCTCAGTGTCGAATTCGAGAAACACAACAGTAGATGGAAGATTCATCAGCGAAGTTATGTGGAAGGATTAGCGAAGCACTTTGGAGTAGACGGAATCAGAAATGTTTCGATACCGCTTGACGCTGGTGTTGTACTAACCAAAGGAAAGAATCAAGCGATAGGGATGGCAGACACAACTCGGTATCGAGCCCTTATTGGAGCATTGATGTTCTTAGCAATAAGAACTCTACCTGACCTATTTTTTCCGGTAATTGCGTTGTCCCAGTTTAACTCAAACCCGACATTCGACCACTGGAGACTCCTTCAATGTGTGCTTGCCTACGCTTACACAACCAAGTCTTTAGGCATCACGTGCCAAGCCAGCTCAAGAACACCCGTCCTAGAATTCTTTACTGATAGTTCCTGGGCAACAAGACTTGAAGTCCGAAAATCATGGTCTGGATATGTCGGATTGCTTGCCGGTATACCAGCAATGTGGAGAGCACAAAAACAACGCAGCATTGCCTTATCAACTATGGAAGCTGAGTTTATAGGATTATCTAATACAGTCATGGAAGTAAAATGGATAGTAGCTATCTGTCGTGAATTGCCCTGGTTAGGTGTAGACCCTATCTACTGCGATGAGGCCGCAATCGCTTTTGCAAGTGATTATCGTGAACATATGCAAAGTAAGCATATTGACATAAGATATAAATTTGTACGAGAAGCCATACATGAGGAAACCTGTGTTCTGAAGTTTGTAAGAAGCAAATCGAACATTGCTGATATTTTTACAAAACCCTTGCCAACGGTTCCATATGAGCATATGCGGCAAGCCCTTGTGACCTGAAATGACAATTCAGAGACTCAGTGATGATTTTATTTTTTTTTAGGTGATGGACAATGAAATGTTTTCAGAGCAACATTTCAACGGACTATACAAAAAAGGGTGGAATGTTAATAATATGTGCAATAGTTTTGTTCAGTCCCTTTTGTGATATTGGCATGTGTGTGAATAACAGACTGTGGCCACCTGAAATCTGAAGTTAGATCTCGGATGGCCTTGTTCATGAAGTGTTAGTTGGCATTGTCAGGACAGGAAGGACTATAGGAAGTTCTTGTATTATGTATAATCTTTCCATTTTTTCCTTTTGTGGTCTTAGAGTTGAGGTGACGTTAATATCACCGCCCTTTTTTTTTCTTTTGTATTCAATGGTCCATAAACTATGTTTAAAAGCCAATGACTGACGTAAAGACTAAAAGTAACATATTAGGCTCTCTGCGCGTAGGAAAATTAATTTCCGCTGCGCGTTCGAACTCTAAGTAGTGTTTTTTTTTGAAAAAGGTAGTTATAACCTTTAGACTTAGGAAAACAGAATATTTTACCTTTTTTTATTTTAATTTGAATTAATCATTAAGTTCTTTTAACTGGGGTGGGGGTAGTATCACTCACGAAGTTGTCATGTAGTTATAACAATTATGTCGGGAAAGAACACGTTCCAGCTGTAATCATATGCTTGAACATCCTAATCCCGTATTCCATTTTACAGTGATTTCCCTCCATATTGTTCTTATGAATGTGAGAGAAATTAAGGTAACGACATTTATCGCTATATGCGAAAATGTACACTTCCAATGAACCAATTTACATGTCAATTTCACATGCATTCATAATTTTATGAATTGAATTTTAATCTTTGTCGTTCAATTTTCTTTATTCAAGATGAACCAGATAGCGACAGCGATTAACGCCGTTGCCGTTCTCGACTACCCGCTACAATTAAGCGGCGTGGTCGAGTACGACATTGCCCACCCTGAATTCAGGGGTGTTTAATTTGTATATATTGTACATATTTTTTTTTCTTTTATTATGTGGTTAAGGGAAATATCATGTTTTATGATCATAGATTTCTGAAAGTTCTTCCAAATTAAATTTTCCTAATTAATTCCTTAACTTTCTAACTGAAATCTTAAATTTTTTTTGTCAAAATTAAATTTCTCTGTTCTTAAAATTCTTCTCGATTTTCATCATTTATATCATGGCCAAGTATATTAAATTTATACTTCTTAAATCTGTGATCGTACAATATTTTATATGTACTAATTTTGATCCTTTTATTTCAGCAAATGTTTTATATGTATAATCAATGTTCAATGTTTTATTTTGTATTTTGACTAATTTTCCTTTATGTTGCAATTTTACTTTATTCAATTACCAGAACCCTGGACTTATGTGCTTGTTGTATATTTTTTTTCTGATTTTACTTTGTTTTGCAACATTTTTAGTTTACTTATATGTTCATAACCGTGACTTACCGTAAGAGTTTAACTTTACGATCAATTTATTATCGGTTACTATATTTTATTTTACAAATTCAGTTTTCTAATCAAAATTACTAAATTCAATTTTCTTAAATTTCAACCATTTAATAAAACCAATTTTCTTGAATTTTCTTTCGTTTGATAAAATTTCAAATTTTCCTTCTACTGTAACTTAGAACGACATGATTGTGTGGTTTTACATTTTTATTTTATGATTTTCCATGTCTTTATGTTTGTAAATTTCGATTACGTTACTTTATTTTATGTCCTGTGATTTACCATGTGTCTGTAATTATTTCCATTCATATTTCATTATTTCATGTTGTAAATAGTTATTAATTTACGTATTCATACGCCATGTTTATACGTGTTTACGTATGTTTTTTTCATATTATTTGTTTGTATATATTTTTCTTATTTTCTAAATAATAGTATTTTCTAAAACAATCTACGAGTTTCCGTGTCAAAAGTTATTTTACATTACATCCTGAAACATAAATGGACTTAAGCTATTTTCATGTATTGATGCGATATAACGTATTCAGTATCATGCACTGTGAGAATCGAAACAGCGTAGGGAACTGGTCTAGCAATCATGCGTTGGTTTCGGAAAAGAACTTCCGTTTTTACTCACTAGGGTCCCCGCGTGCAGAGCGCGTGAACGCTCCTTCCCGGTGACGCCATGTTTTTTTTGTTCTCCGTTGGATACACTCATCCCCTTTGTTTGCCTTTTCCAACTGCGGACGCAGCCTGATTTCTGGGGTAGTTTTACTTCTACGGGTATTATAACCATATGTAGAACCAAGCATTGTTTGTTTATTAAGTTCGTAATCTATTTTACGTTATTTATTTTGTAAATAAGTGGCCGAGTTTTGCTCGACGCGTTTGCGTTTCTTGGTTGGGCTCGTTTCTGAACTGCTAGCTGCATCGTCAGGCTCGGAAGGCGTAAACGTTGGTGGCTGAATCTCCGATAAATGGTCTGTCGGATCTTCCAAAAGTTTTGGTATGTACTGTTGTAATTTTATTTCAGCTTCCGTCAAGTACCGTTAAGCTGCTCCGTTAAATCCAAATCGGTAGGTCTGTTAAAAGGAACAGGTTGGTTATTCGTTCTTAGGAACCATGGTCTTAGATTGTTCACATGTGCGCGAACAACTTTTAATGGAT
>JAHWFP010154132.1:0-16535 GCA_023313725.1 Lithobius niger | reverse complement strand
CCCCCTCCGCATCCACTCCTCAAGGATCCTTCCCTTGTTGTCAGTATTAGGTCCTCCCCACTGGACATGGTGGCTGTTAAAGTCGCCCAGCAAGAGGAACGGGGCAGGAAGCTGTCGAACCAGGTCCTCCAGGTCACCAACCCCAAAGACCTCATCCGGTGGCAAATAAAGCGAACAGACAGTAATATCCAATTGGAAAGAAACTCGAACTGCTACCGCCTGAAATCTAGTGTGCAGAGGCACACTGGCATGCGGCTGAGAGTGTTGAACCAGCACTGCAACACCACCATGTGCACGTGGCACAGGGTCTGCATCCAGACGGTAGACAGAGTAACCCCTAACAACCGGATTATCCGACGCCTTAAAGCAAGTTTCCTGAAGGCAGCAGCACAGAGGTCGCCAATGCGACAAAAGCAGCCGCAGCTCTTCCGCATGGGTCCGATAACTTTGACAGTTCCACTGAACGATGGTATGCGCAGGCATTAGGGCGGGCTTAAGACAAGACCATCCTCCTCAACTCCTCCTCTGGGCGATCCGAAAACATCTGAATCCTCACCCGAATCAAAAGATGGAGTGAGGGTCAGAACAAAGTTGTCCTCGGAAGGAGGAAAAAGTCCCGGAGAATTAGAACAGGAAATCTCTTCCTGCTCCATGGGCAGAGTAGTATCACAATGTTGAGGGGACGCAATGGACCCCTCAGCAAGCTGGCCGTTCAACGACCGTTTCACCGTCTCTCCCGGTGGAGACGTCTTCACAGGCGGAGTTGAGGCTTTACCGGCAGAAGCCTTCTTCTTCGACGGCTTCTGGTGTCTCGCACTCCGGGCAGGCGGAGGCTTAGCCGAAGTCTTCACCTGCCTGGGAACAGTTAGAGCATCAGGAACAGGAACAGTAACAGGAGCAGAAGCAGAAGCATGTGCAGGCTGGGCAGAAGTCGACGGCACGGCAGCAACCGGGTCTGAAGGACCCAAAAGACCCTGCAAAGATGGATGTTGCTGGGTCAACAAAGTAACAAGCATGCCCACCGTCCTCGTCAAAGACCTGAGCTCAGCGCGCAAATCCGCCAAATCAGCAGACTCACTAACTGGGCCAGGCAATGACGCACTGCACACCTGGGCAAAAGAATGTGTTAGCGTCGGCGCCGATAGTTTGGCTTTCTTCCGGGCCTCTAAGTAGGAAAGCCCGTCCTTAACCTTCAATTCACCCTTGAACACGACGTTCCTCAACATAAACATGGCAGTCCCGTGAAGAGGCCTGGTGCTGACCACCGCAGTTGACGCAGCGCGCCGGGGCAGCACAATCAGTGCCCTCATGGGCTGCCTGAGCACAGCTAACACAGGTTGGCTTAGCCTTACACGAACCGCTGGTATGACCAAAGCGTTGACAGCGGTAACACCGCATTGGGTTCGGGACATAACATCTGACCTTCAACCGCAGGTAACCGGCAGTAATGTGCTGCGGTGCAACCGGCGAATCAAAGGTCAGGAAAAAGGTGTCAGTTGGCTGGGCACCATTCTCGCCTTTCCGCGTCAAACGCCTAACGGCCGTAACGCCTTGTGACTTGAGTTCGTCCAGGATGACATCATCACTGAGACCCCTCAAATCAAAGCACGTCACGACCCCCTTACTGCTATTTAAGGTACGATGCGGCTCCACACGCACCGGGCATAACCCCAGTGCACTCGCCTTCAAAAGCCTCTTTGCCTGAGCATCGTCCACAACCTCCACAAGGTATCCCCCAGCACGGAGCCGAGAGACACTCTTCGGATCTGAACCACAGATCCCCTTTAGCGCTTTGTGGACAGCGAAAGGACCGAGTTGTGTAACAACTCGGCCCTCACCTGTCACCACCAGGAACTTCGGGACTTGGTCCCGACTCTTACGAAATTGGATTACCTAATCGTTGAGATACTTTATGGTATTTGTTTGTTTGTTAAGCACTGAATTGTTATGTTGCAAAGTATCTTATTAATCGTATTCTTACAGCAGTAATTGTCCACATACGGTAATACGTAATATCAGAAGAGCTAAAAAAATTCTCTATAATATTTTTCTTCCTGAGTGTTATGACTCCTGTGAACTCAAGAGTGCTGTTTATGCAGACATTAATTTCTCGCCTGCGAAGTACAAGGGAAATTATCCGACAATGAGTTTAATGGAGTGAGTTTAATGGACCATCACACGAGTGTTGAAAAAAATTTGATAATTTCCAATAGCTTGTGGGGCTGGGTATTTAGCGAGAGATTTTCTTGTCATTTATGATCATTGTAGCTGAGTGGTAGCAGATATTAGCTTAGTGCCTGAAGACGATGGTCTATTCGTGGACTGTGAAGGAGATGCTGGCAAAGTCCATGTGCTGAGCAGGGCAGTATTAGAGGCTGCCAGGCTCCCTTAGCAGCTATGGTATCTATTCTGGCCATTATCGTGCGCCCCTAAGATGAATACAGTTTTCCAGGACCGATTCCACATTCTGTCCTTTGTGCCTTAGCATGTTTCTTTCTCCGTACGTCTACTAATGTTCTAAATTGCACAGGTTTTCTTCTTGTTGGCACAGCGAGCGAGCGAAGTGCAGCCAACGATAGACACCACATTGCAAAATGTTGGTATGTCCGTTGAATGCACATTTTTAATCTGGGTGGAGCCCAAATGAAAGATCGGATTGGAATGAAATTTGGTATAACGCTTGATACCCCAATTAGTATTGCTGAGCCAAAATTTGCCACAAATCGAACAATTATGACGGGAGAAATTACAAATTTTCGAATTTATTTCTAACACTCACCATTGTAAATTTGGAGACGTGAATAGTTGAGAAATTCCGGCGAAGCATACACCATGCTGGTGGTAGTCAAGTGAACTTAAAAAAACACGAGAATATAAATTTTGGTTGCTTCTTTCTAGCTGATAACCTTTTTGGACGTAACTCAATAAAATAATAACATTTGATTGTCACATTTTAACTACTATTGGAACATCACAACCATCTAAAACAAAAGGATTCCGTTAACGATACACCTTAGCATCATTTAAAAAAAAAATAATGCTTGGAGGAATTACCTTCAGCATGGCGACAAAATTGGCATTTACACTAGCGATGGGAATCCCAAATATGAAACCTAAATCATGGTATCACAGTGAAGCGATACATATAAAACGAAACTACACTTCAGACAACATATTTACACCACAGCACGAGACAACACCATGCCTGCAGCTAATAATTTAAAGATTCCTTGTAACCACGGCAACGTGTAGTGTCGATACCGTGCGCATTAATGAATGGGACTAATCTCAAACGCAGCTACTACTTACGAAAACAAAATGGCAACTAAAAATTAGACCTAAAAGCTAAAAATTGGGCCTAAAGGCTAAAGGAAGTCCTAAGAGCTTACACCTTTTGACCTACAATATTTTGATTGTTACTGATAGATTATAATATGGTTTTAAGATCGCTGTCGCTGTGCATGATAGAGGTGTGCGCCTCAATATTTTCGTTGGTGGTGTCAAGTATTAGACCATCTTCAGCATTAACAGTGTGTAACAAGTGATTTATTCCATAGCAAACATGGTCTTATAAAACTCTACATAACATGTGAGAGAAGACTGTGATTGGCTTACATTATTATGTTATTTACAAGATACACTGACACTATCCAATCACAGTAAGCATTTATACGCTCCAAGAGATAGTAGTTAATAGATGGATATGCAGAAAATGTACTTACAAGCAAAATAGCATACACAGCAACTACCCCCTCTTAATGCATTTCACTAGATTTTATGCATTAATCACCATATTAGCTTTTTGGCTTAATATTCCCATTTAAAATACAATTCTTGACTAACTCTAGAATGGATGGTCAAAGTTATTGAGAATTTATACATCTATCTCATTCTATTTGCCTGACCAAAATTGTTGACAATTATCGCATTGAAAGTAGAGGATTTCAACTATACAATTTTTTTTTATTATTAAATTTGCTTAATGTAAATGTCAAACATGGAATACCAAATTTTATTTAAATACACAAAATAAAATATAATTCTTTCCAAATGTTCACCAAATAAATTTTCCTGGATCTTAAATTTTGGTTTGTGTTTGCCGAAAGCATCAATTTGACCAAGGAATGTATCTTCTGGAATCAACCTCGTGACACCTTCCAACTTTGAACGCCAGATGTCAGTCCACTACTCTCGTTTTTTAAGCCAGCTATGTCTTTTGCCTTAGCTTCCTAAAAGACGGTTTTTTCACACGAGAAAAAAACAAAGAAAACACACGATTGTTCAAAAATCAAACAATATATTCAATTATTTTAACAGTTTGTGTTTTTACTTTCTCTAAAAAAATCTGTATCTACCAGATTACGTTCAATGGATGACTTAAAATCGAAAGCTAAATGCGCGTTCACATTCAGCAGGTTTACAAACATTAAGTCGGAAGTTACTCATCCACGCGTAAAACCGTGGTCAACATCAAAGTTTTAATTTTTATTTGAAAATTTATTTAAGAGCACACAAATAACGATTCACTAACGACTGCACTACAACCTGTTACTTTCACTGCAACTCTCAAATTAAATAGTTTGGTTTTGGGGTAAAATTGTAAACCAGTTCAGCTAACTATTTGAAACATAAAAAATATAGTATTAATAATTCATTCATGCAACAACAAATTTCGATCATAGATCTAATTTTATATTTTAATTCTTTCTCACTTGCTTCGGCGTTTCACAGGCAAAATTTCAGGACTTATTATTCGTTTCGAGCTTGCGTTATAACTTCCTGCAACTGTGTGTTCGGAAAGAGTAGTTGAACCAGAATTTTGAATGTCGGCAGTAACATTCGGGACCAATGTGTGTGAGATGTATCCTCAGCACACGAACTATTTTAATGCAATTTCTGCCGTTTCTGAAGGAGCTTTATTTGTGTGTATTCATAGTGGTCGACACTTGTATTGTCATGGCCTTGATACTATTGTTACCACGCGTATTTCCCTTCCTGTGTGTAATCGTTGGCCAACGACGCCATGTTTTCTCTCGGTATTTTTTTCGTCTTCCTGCTATTTAGTCGGGAAGGTCGTGTTTGGTTTTGCGTCCGACACTCGGCCTTGTTTCGGCCAGCATTGTGGAAATGCTTTTTCCATTTAGTAAAGTAATGTAAACTAGGGGACGATAATGAAACTTTAATGACCCAGATCATGAAGGCCTTTGGAATGAACAGATAAGTACAATGATGTTTTCTATCGTAGGCAGTTAGGACTGCATGCTGGGCATGACGCCATCTTTGATAGAAAGTGGAACGTTGGCTTTACTTTTACCATGCAACCTTTTATGTAGACTGGTTATCTGTTAACTGGACTGTTAAATACCCGTGGTGGTCACAAGTCAAAGTCCAATAAAAATCCCGTCAATCAGAAAATGTTTGGTGTGTGTTTTTACCATGTAGAGTCCGAGAGGACGAGTAACGACCCACACTTGCACCATGCCTCTGTTAGGAACTATGTCAGCTGTTAGAGAGGGAGCCGCCTAACTTAATTACACGTTGTGAATTGTGACTGCGTCCCTTTTTACCAGATAACACGACGCTTGCATCTAGGCCACTTAGGTTAGGACTTTGTCACCGGTCCTCTACTACATCAGTTCGTTCTTCTTTCCCATATTTCCCATAAAAGTTTAGTGGAGAAGATAAAGTTGTACCACAATTGTACCGTAATTTACTGAATCCCTACAAGGGTATGCAAAATGATTCTAAATATTTAGCAAAGCTTCAAAACTTCTTCAAGGAGGCGTAGTCTCAATTGTTTGATATTTCTGCGTCCAAGTGTGTAGACATGTCCTTGTGCCAATGTAAGAAAGCAAAGAAAGTGCCTAACAATGAAAGGGTATTTTTACTCGACCAAAGACGCACCAGTAATATGTTGATTGGCAGAATTGATGCAAATACAACCAAGAAACGTCAAGAAACGAAACAACAAAAAGAAGAAGAAACAGAACGTTTGCCAAAGCTACTTGCAACTCTGTTCTCGGACCATCTAATTCTAAAGCTAACCTTTATGAATATGATATTGATATACTGGATGATACTGAGTCTGAGTCGAATTCTGATGCAGATTATAGAAGTGAAATTAGTGCTGATTCTGTTCTGATTACAGCATCGTCCTCTGCTTCTGAGTTCCCAATCCCAGCTGAAATAAATGATATTGTAGCAACAATGGAATTTCCTCCTGCTTCCTGGATGCGTACAGAACTTTCAAATCTAGCCAGAGAGTGTGACAGATACAGTGTATCTGATCGTTGTGCTGCTGCAATAGCCTCTTTGAAGAAGTCTTGAAGCTTTGCTAAATATTTAGAATCATTTGGGCTTCAGTAAATTACGGTACTTGCTGTGATACAACTTCATCTTCTCCACTAAACTTTTATGGGAATTAATTGGTAAAGAAACTTTGCGCCATAAACAATCAATTCCACAAGCAACACATTCTGCAACATCCGTAACTGTAGGATCCTTGGCGGTAGTTTTACCTTGCTTCATTTCCCTATGAATATGCAGAAAATACTTCATGATGTCAGCGTTTATTGGCAATACTGTTTCAGGCAATTTTGCTGGAACACCAAAAACAGGACATTTGCTCACTTGTCTTGTTTTGGTTTTGACTGACATTTTCCCCGCCATAGTTATTAGTTACTGTTAGTCTTTATTTCTGTTCACTCACTGTTTTCAGTTATGTTCAGCTCAGCATTCAACGTAAAACAAAACAAAAAACCTTTAAACATGTTGCAGATCAGACACAATAGTGGAAAACAAACAAAAACTAGACAAAATAGTACCACCCAATAGGATTTCGCGCCCAACATTTTTGTAGGTGCTCGATTCTGCTGGAATCCTAGCTACAAGGCCAGCAGCCCCAGATTCACACTCACAAACGCAGAAGCAACACCAAAGATATATTGGTAGGTGTTTTTGCGGTTTTGTGGTAATGGGGCATGAGCGAGTTCATCTGCTTTATACTGTGTAAAATTCTCATTTTTGGTGATTCTTGGTGCACCTCTTAATCTAGTGCAAGGTCAACAATTTTTTTTTGCGTGCAAAATTGATGCTATAAGGCATCTTCTGGCCACATCGCCAATTTTAAATTCAAATGTGGTGACTTACTGAAAAGTTCGAGAATAACGTCAAATTTTCGTAGAATTTACAAACTTTGGACCCCTTGGAGCAGCTCTGACAATTTTTTTTAGAATTTTTTGCTTTTGGGAGAGTAATAAGGAGGCTAAAAAGGCAACTTTTCTGCACCTAGCCGATTCGAAATAAAAAAAGAGTTTTTTTCTACCATAAAAAGCACTCCTCCCTATCGTGAGGGGTACCTGTTAAATTTCGTTTTTTTTTTCATAAACGTCTAAAATTCAGAGGAAGTCTACTTTGGCCCATTATCTGTTACGAGCGTCAAAAATTTCCCGCACGAGGCCATATATTCCTCAAAACTTCAATCACTTTATCAGATGTTGTATTCATCATGAAGTGCACAACACACAATGGTCATCCACTATCATGATAAATGTTAACCTTTCAACCACGCCAAAGTCAGAATGGACTCTGTCAAGTGGTTTAAGAGGATATTCCCACGAATAGTTAGGGCCAGCAGGTTTTTCACCTTTTTGCTCCTGGCACGCAACGCAACTCTTAACTTTGGATTCTAAGTTTGCATTGATGTCTGGCCACCAGCATTTACCTTGTGTAACGATTTTTATTTTAACAATCCCCAGATATCCAGCATGTAGGTCCTGGATTATTCTTGCATGTACATTTGTTGGCACAATTACTCGTAACCCCCAGAATAAGGAGTTACATTCTACTGATATTTCATTCTTTCGAATAAAATAGGGTTTAAGATCTGGATCTACAGTTTTATCAAGCCAACCGTGCTTCACATACTTCAGCACTCTGACAAGCATAGGATCTTTACCAAGATCTATAACCAATGTATCATTCAATAGCGGTAAAGACTCAACAGATTGTAAATAATGCACTCTGTAGAGAATTTCTTCCCCTAATTCATGTTTTAGCATGCTAAGGTAGTCTAGGTAACATATCTGGTGTTGAATTAAATTTTCCAGGAACATGTTGAAAGTCATATGAGTTACCATTGATTTGCATAGAACTCTGGACACGTCTCTAGGCCATTTGTTGGATACCATTTTTGGGACCAAAAATCCACAGCAAACCATTATTGTTAGTTTGGAACGTGAAATGGTTTGGTGAAGGTATTAGTGAAACTTTTTTACCCACTACGAAACTCCAAGGTCTTCCCTGTCGAGTTGGGAATATGCTTGTTCTACTTTTGTAAACTTCCTAGAAGCAAACGAAAGAAGCTTATCTTGCCCATTAGGAAGGGTATGGACCAAGCAATCGCCCACACCAAATGGCAACGCCTCGACAGCTAGCTTTAGCTTATACTTGGGGTTATAGGGGACCAAAACGTTACATGTTTTAAACAACTGCTTTAATTTAGCCAGAGCAGCATCGCGTTCTGGACCCCAAAATCATTTTTGTTTGTGAGTCAGCAATTTAGTTACAGTTACTAAATCGTGCGCTAAGTTTGGCAAATACTTTGCATATTGATTAATAAAACCTCAAAAGTCTGTAGTTCCGGAATTTTTTTTGGATTCGAGGCATCAGTCATTGCTTCAATTACTTCGGGTAAGTTTGTTAGCTCCTCCGAATCGATCTTAAGACCATGGTAATTCAGTTCAGACTGAGCAATTTTATTCTTTCCCAGATTGAGCTTGGCCCCAGAAGTTTGTAAGGCTGACAACAGCTGGTTAAGACTATCGTAATGTTCAGTCACACCCTTACAGAATATCATCGTAAAATGGCTATACCAGTTGTTAGGCCAGCCATTAAAGGTTGGAAGATACCTGGACTACTAGCCAAGCTGAATGGGCAACGTAAAAAATTTAATAAACCCAAAGGCGTATTAATTACTAGTGCTGCTTGAGATTCTAGGTCTAACACCATATGAAGGAATACATCATTGAGGTCAATCATACTATATGTATCCCTTCCGGAGAGCTTACCAAACAATTCGGCAGCAGTGGGGACTCAATAATGGTCTATTTCTAGTTGCAAATTTACAGTTGTTTTGTAATCGCTCACAATCCTAATCTCTCCATTAGCCTTACGCACGACCACAGTGGGAGTCGCCCAATTACTAGTGTTTACTGGCTCCAAAACTGCCATTGCTACCAAGCATTTGATTTCAGCAATGACTTTTTCTTTTAGTACGAGCGGAACTCCTTTTACTTTGCGATAAACATGTACTGCTTCAGGTTTGAGCTATATACCTTGAAATCCTTAAAGCAACCTAACCCGGCTTTGAACAATTCAGGAAATTTTGGTGTCAAAATTTCTGGAGTAATAGCTGTTCAATTAACTTCCATGGCTTCTTCTTGTTGAAACCGTTGATATTTCTTAAAAGCAAAGGATAAAACTGCTTAAGATCATAATCAAAGATGGCTAACCAATCCCTGCCCATTAAAAGCATCTGTTCAGTTTTGAAATTAAAGCTTGAACCTGTTCAGACCTATCACCAATCTTAACTTCCACTCGAATACAACCAAAAACGTTTTCTATTTGTCCCGTCCAAGATTTTACAAAAAATATTAGTTTTTTAAAAGTTTACTATCTTTAAAATGAGTTTGATCCCAACTGAAAGGTAGAATTGTGGCATCAAAACTACAGTCCGATTCCACGCCATTGATAGAACACAGAACCGTCCACTTCTCCACCCTAAGTGCATTGATGCTCAGAATGTTGGCCTCCAAATAATCATCAGATTCACCTGAACTCTCACAATTACTTGAACTCTCAACTTCTGAACTTCTGACTCTACATTTTGTTGAAATAAACGTGCTTTGTTTTTATAGCCGAATTTGTGCTTCTTACCACTACTTTTAGGCCGCGGTTTAAGCTCAGATGTTTTAGCTTTATGATTAAAGTGTTTAGGCTTTTTACAAACCACTTTTAAATGACCTTTTTCGTGGCAGCGACCATAATTGTAATCTTTAAATCACCAACGACTTCTAGCGTGATCCTAAAGGCCACAATGAAAACATATCAAGCTTTTATCACTCGAGGAGAAGTGTTTAGACGAATGTGTTTACTTTTAAGTTTAGACTGTGCTACAAATTGATTCAAGTACTATCTGATTTAGTTCAGCAGCTTCAAGCGAGAGCGCCAATTCAAGTGTAGCTTGCAAGGCAAATGTTTTTTTCAATTAACTTGCTTTGCAAAGCAGGGCTGTTAACACTACCTACAACTCTGTCTCGGATCATTTCTTCTTTAACCTTGCCAACAACGATTTTATCATAACCACAATGTTTTGTAAGTGCTTCCTCGTTTGGTTTTTGAGCCCTTTCATTAAATCTAAGCCTTTCTGAGATTGTACTGGGTGCTGGCTAACTTGCCATTTTGGCTGCTTTAATGAGAGCATCATACATAATGGTTTTGATCAAAAGAGGATCAATAATTCTTACGATTTTTTGAAACATTGAATCAGTCACACTGGCTAACTAAACATCTAGATGGTCATCGTCTTTGATTTTCACGGCTTTAATGAAGCTCTTAAATATTAAAATGTACGTGGCCCAGAATGCTTTCTTGACTCAAACTCTTGAAACAAACCATTAGGTTTGACGACTGCAGTTTCAGTCCGAATAGGCATTTTAACTGAGCTAAAACTACAAGCTAAATTATTATCTAATCAAAAAGCTTTGACAAAATTTTAATTAACTAAAGTTTTACCTAAAACAATCGCTTAGCAACCTGCAATTACAGTTTTTAGG
The DNA here is from genome assembly GCA_023313725.1 of Lithobius niger. Lineage (NCBI taxonomy): Eukaryota > Metazoa > Arthropoda > Chilopoda > Lithobiomorpha > Lithobiidae > Lithobius > Lithobius niger. The sequence goes on along the minus strand of JAHWFP010154132.1, from coordinate 5,700 downwards.
ATTTTACAAAAAAGAATTTTACTCACTAAGTAGTGTTCAAATTTACAGCTTAAGCTTATTTGCTAGCTACATGCTTTCAAATAAAGTAATTTTCAAAATCAATTCAAACCTTAACTTCACAAGTGTAAAGGTTTGGGCCTTCAAGGTTTTCGTGCGACCGCTTTTAGAGTATGCGTGCCCGGTGTGGTCATCAACGTTATTGGGATACATTGACAAACAGGAATCAGTCCAGCGCAAGTTTACTAAGAAATTACCTGGCATACAGATTTTGCCCTATGCCACTAGGTTGTCTCGCGTTGGACTTTAGATTTTGGAACTGCGCAGGCTTCATGCTGACTTGTTCGAACTTTTAAAATCGTCCGTGGGCTTTTACCAATCGATCTACTCTTCTTTCACCCTTGCCTTTACTCGGCCACCCAAGGCCATTCACTGAAATTGGCCGTTCAGTCGGCTAGGCTGGATTGCCATAAAAATTGTTTCAGTGTGAGGATGATTAGAGCTTGGACTGCTCTTCCTGATGAGGCTGTTCAGGCGGGCTCAGTTGACTGTGTTAGTCCCCTTTTGGGCAAGGTTTGTCTGTGTTTTTTTTTTAAGGAAGCAGGGGTTTCTTAACATTCCTAACATTGACAGGAACTAGTGTAAGTGGCCCCAAGGCCTTTTAACTCCCAACCACTCCCGTAGGGGGGGATGAGGCTTAATGGCGTGTCGACAGCTTGGTCATTAGCGCCAACCTCAGTCACAGTGCAGTGGTCCGGGTTGCCACTGCACCACACATTACAGAGATATTATTCAAACCCCTAATCTAAATCTTGTCATACATCTGTACCTCCTGCAAAAATTGAAAAACACCGGACAGGAGGACAGACTTATCGCCCAATTGGCGCACAATGTCATGCGGAAGATGGAAACGACGACGAAAACCATCAAGATGGCGACAATCAACAAGGAAGTGCCGGACCACTCCCGTGGTCGAATCAGTTTATTTATTTATATCTATTTATTTAAATAGCATTGCACAATTCCAATTACGCTTAAACTACAGGCAACTGACCATTAAACCTACATATACAAGAATTTAACCATTAACTTGTTTAAACATAGAAATCTAACGTAAATTTACAAGTTGTGAACACGTATACCTATAACATTTTATTTTGTTGTAAAACAACGCAGTGAGCAACGCAGAGTAGCAAACAATCCTATGCCCACCAACAAGTAATAAAGTTGACTGCTTAAGAACTTTAAGGTTCCCCCCTACATGGCAATTAACAATGCAATTCACTAAGGCTAGTCGCAATTTGTTCAGCATTCCTTGTCAGTATGGTCTAGCGGGAAATGCTGCAACGCATTGCATTGACACGACTTTCAAACTTAATTGGTGAAATAGCAATTACAGGTAAATGTACAGGAGATAATAGTTAAAATTTCCGGCAGTAACCCATATTTAGGGGGGGGGATTGAGGCTTAATGGCGCGTCGACAACTTGGTCATTAGCGCCAACCTCAGTCACAGTGCAGTGGTCCGGGTTGCCACTGCACCACACATTACAGAGATGTTATTCAAACCCCTAATCTAAATCTTGTCATACATCTGTAACTCCTGCAAAAATTGAAAAACACCGGACAGGAGGACAGACTTATCGCCCAACTGACGCGCAATGTCATGCAGAAGATGGAACAGACGACGAACACCATCAAGATGGCGACAATCAACAAGTAAGTGCCGGACCGTAAGTGGCCGTCGACACCAAGAACATTCAGGAGGGTCAACCCCCCGCAAAAGGAAACAGTGAGTAAGTCGGGTGTGACCAATTCGCAAACGGGCCAACACAACCTCCTCACCCATATTTAGCCAGAAATGCCAACACAGCCATATATAGAACACTTTTTGAAACAAGGTTGTTTAAATCCATCCCCTAGTGGATGACTACAATTATTTGCCAAATAATCCAAATAATTCATTCTGCCTTGAAACTTTGAGTAGAAGTTCGAAGTTGCGAGGGGGAAATTTAAACATAATTTAAACTAAGAGGTAGGCCCATGCCTTTATCCTCATTGCCAATTGATGTGTATCAACACTTAACACATTACTATGCCGTAACAAGGCTTAACTGTCCTACTCTAAACTATAGAAGGAACTGGGCTCAAGTTGACAATGGGTAACAAGTCATTTATTCCATTGCAAACACGGTCTTATAAACACGGTCTACTATCCAATCACAGTAAGCATGTATAAGCTCCAAAAGATAGTAGTTAATAGATGGATACACAAAAGGTGCACTTACAAGCAAAATAACATACACATCACCAACCAAGTTTTTCATTGCGCTGGCCAATGATAGCTACAGGATATTCGCTTACTGATTTAATGTTAAATTCTGGTAATGAACAACGAAATAGATGAGACAGCAGCAGCATTTGAAAGCTACTACAGTCTTATCATTTGAGTTGGCTGTGATTGGACGAATTTAGTCAGATATTTTTTTTACCTTTGTCCCTCTATCTTGTTTTTAATGTAGCGTGGTTACGAACTCCACTCTACCCTAGTTTAAGTACGCATCATTTTTCTCAATCACTTGCATGCTCTAGTCGATAAAAACATCCCGTGCAGTCTACCAGTGTTTTTCAGTTGCGAATACAATCGTGATTATCGAAAAATGATCAACACTTAATAGGCTCTTGAGGTGTTTCTATTGGAAATCGACTACATGACAAAAGTTCATTTTTTTTTATCCTGTAAGTATCTAACACTCATGTCTGATTGACGAGATGTGAAAAGTAAGGAAACTGGAAGTTTGATACTGACTTGGTTTTCGAAGAAATTTCTCAATCAAGTGGTCACGGTGGTCTACTCGTTCATATTTGAAAAACAGATTTCCTATATAAACCTGGTAAAGATGTTGAATAAATAACTAATGTACCATCAGATTATGACTGGTATTCTTCCAGACATGAAGGTAAAGCGTTACCATTCAAACAAGACGGACTCTGAGAACGAGAATATGCTTAAATGCACTCTTCCTGTCATTAACGATATTCAAGTTTGTTATATGAATCAATTGCACAAATGGATAAAAATGAAAAATCATGGTTTGACGAATACAACAACAATTTGAAAAATAACTTTATAATTTTTCAAAATTAATACTTTATGTTTTACCCTATAATTGAAATACGTAAAATAATAATTGAAATAAGTAAAATAAGCAAAAATACTGACAAGAGATTTGGGCAAAATAAACTCAAAGGTCTCCAAGCCTTGCAATACCATCTTAATTAGGTTTTAACACAGAAAAAATCAGCGTTTTTTTTGTCGTTTAGCCTACTATTCCACAGTGCTACACTCGAAAAAGCTTTGAACCCTGCTATAGCCAATCATTAAAATATTTCAGGTTTTTGTGTGTCCATATGGGAAAGTATCTTTTTGTATATTAGATAGTAATTTTTATCCCCTCACCCTGCTGCACATTAATTAGTTTTGATCTTCGCGAAGTTCTACATGGCCGAATGTTTATTTTTAAACAGGGAATTAAATCTGTTAAGGTGAACTGTATTCTCATTCACCTGACCAACAACTGTGCTTGGGTGTTAATGTCATCTTAGCTTGCACTGTTTGTTCTATAAAACTTGTACTTTTCAGTATCCTCCTCTGGTAATATGGACCACTGTAAAAGGAAAACTTGTGGTTAAAGGTTACGTAAAAGATGTCTACTCGTTACTCTCACAGCGTCTTGGATTCAGGTAACAATGGATTTTTTATTCGTCGATATCACTAGGTTAAGTATAGCTCCGTTAGTCGAAAAGTGAAAAAATACTTCACCGTAGGTGGGCTTTTGTGTATCTGTTGGTTTGTCTGTTTGGAATGTGAGAACATTTGAAGTGTGTTCTAATATTTTTGAATGTGATAACAAAAGAGCTTTGGTGCACGATATTATTATTCCTAAGTTGAAAGTCACTTCCAAATATTTCTGGAGATATTTTGAATGTTTCAGCCTTTTCAACGGTATTGTATAAGTAGTATTAAGGGAGTGGTACCAAGTTAAAATGCTGACTGGGCAACAGAAATCCGTCCTCTAAAGTCTTTGTGCATGTGTATTTCGTATCTTCATCTTCACAACATTAAAATTACAGATAGTGTTTAAATTACAGTATTTAATGCCAGTTTCACACGTTTTAAATTCCGTGAATTGGGCAACTCTAGTTAAAATGACTAGTTGAAAACATAATTTAGGATCTGAAAATATTCGTCGCTGCACATTCCAACAGCTATAAGCGAGAAATATCTGACAGTCCATCATGGCATCAGAGTAATATTCTTAAACGGAAGAAATTCATTATCTTATTGCTAAGGGCTACAACAAGGACATCTGCTTTTAAAGATGCGATGTCACAGACAGCTACTCAGGTGACATTCTTACCATGGCAACAACAGTTTTGCTATCGCACTGGACTCGGAACGAAGTGTCATCTGCGAGAATGTATTATGAGAGAGTCACATAACTACTCCTTTCCTTCTATGTCAATTCTCACTTGGCTAATTAGCTCATGCTTCAGGAACTTATTTTATTCAGTATTACAAGAATTTTGATGCTTTTTCAAGCTCTTCTTCGTTCAATGACCACAACTTGGAATGGAAGGTGCATATTCTGGGGGTGATTAGGGAGGAGTACCTGTAACCCTTACTTTTAGTCTCCTGTACAGCCGTACCGACTGAGAAGACTATTGCAACGACTTTGTCCGTCCGTCTATTCGTCCGTCACTTTTTTCAACTTTGCAATGGTACCGGATAAACACAACCGTGGTTCACAATGTTAGATTCAGAGTCAGAAGTTAGTTAAATAAAATGGCAAATTAAAACATCATTACTTCCTTATAGCTAATCAACTTTTTTGACGTAACTAAATTAAGTAATAATATTTGATCGTCGAATTTAAATCCTAAGGAATACATGCAGCCGTAAAAACAAAAGGATTTTAGCTTCGTTTAAAATAGTCTCGTTGCATTGTTCCATGAATGAATAGCCTTACCGTCGAACCAAATTCTCCATGAGGCCTATCTGCTACTTACGAAATTAAAACTGCAGTTAAAAAATAAGATTAGGCCTAAAGGCGAATATTAGGCGTAATTTTAGGCGTAATGTACCACCGTGCATTAAGTAATAGATATCCGTTAAGTAGACCGGGTTATCCCGAAATAATTGCTCGTCTGCGAGAAACGGAACAGTCCAAAGATCGAGGGGTTGCGAAATCGAACGAGCGCGCCAGCGCGAGTTTGATTTTGCTACCTCTCGATCTTTGGACTGTTCCGTTTCGATATGTGTTTATGTGTTTAAAACAGATATGTGTTTTAATGCTAAGGTGTGACGTCGAGCCAACAAGTAGTTATTTGAGATTTAAAAAACATTTATTTGAAAATTTTATTTGTGAATTATGACGTAAATTCCTGAACTCAAACTTCCGGTTTGAACTTCCTGTCTGCGAAAGTCTCAGGTACGCGAGGACGTCCCTATATCCAGTCCCAGTCACCGACATTTGTGTTTAAGGTAAAACCGTACTTTTTTCTTCTTTATTAGTTTAAATAAGATATAGCGTATAAAATGCGGTATTCGCTTGAGTCTCGTAGGTTTTTAAGTGTGTTTAGAAGGTGTCAGTAGGCTAGTTTTCGTACCGTTGGAGCGAAAGGGAGTCGGGGGGGGGGGGGG
>JAHWFP010154127.1:0-14894 GCA_023313725.1 Lithobius niger | reverse complement strand
AAAAAAAAAAGGTGAAATAGTGAGGAATTCCACACCCTCAGTAGAGATTCCGCTAGCCATTAGTACCTTTACGACACCCTGTCTGTTTGCATTTGATATGTTTTAAAGATATACTGTTTTTCTTAAAAACCTAGGCAACCTATAGAACAACAGGGACATTGCAATTATTGTGAGCAATTTCACGTCCCCAGTAGGGATTCCTCTAGCGAACTTTATGACACTCGCTCTGTTTGTATTTGATTTACTTAGATATACTGTTTTGCTTAAAAACTGATACGAATTAGCGAGATTAAAACCGTGGGCGAGTCCACGGAGATAGTCTAGAATAGGGAGATCTCAAGAATTGGAGATGGTCTTCTGGATCCATAGACAATATGCAAAGATACTTTTTTTTTATACATTTCTTGGAGATTCAGTTATCTGAAGCAAATTAATGATCGTATAGATGAGCCTGAGGCTCAACTACGATGACTACCACTGGGGCATTTTCCCTTACTTGGGGGCGTTTTTTACTAGGGGCGTTTTTTCCTGGGGGCGTTTTTTCCAGGGGTCGTTTTGTTGGGGGCGTTTTTCCGGGGGCGTTTTGTCGGGAGCGTTTTTTCCGGATACCTTCTAGCAGTGATCAAACGACGGTAGAATAAATAGCTACTCGCAGCGAGAATTCAAAATCCAACATGGCGTCCTTTACGGAGTTACCGATTCGAAGACAAACCTTCGAATGCCGGTATTCAGGAATCATTCCGTCGTCGTGTACTGCAGTAAAAATTGTTTTCTTGTTGTCATAAATCGACGCTGTCATGTTGCAAGCATCGTACGTCGTGTCGCGAGGCACGAGGAGAAAATTTGCGTCCGCGTTGTTGCCATGGTTACTACGTATAGACAACTCGAAAGCCGCATTCTCCGACAAAGGCGAGAAGCAGCCAGAAGATTTAGTATTGACCAAGTAAAACCTATAGTAAGCGAGAAAATTGTCCTTGCGTAAACGCGCCCTAAGGGTTTTTGTGCCCAGGTTCGCCCCATTTTAAATAAAACAGCGAAATGTGGAACACACACCTGGTTAAAGATGTGATCAAGATTAAACCTGTCTGAACCAGATATGCGAAATGTGGTACCCATGCCTAATTAAAGCTTGATCAAGATTAAAGCGGTCCGAAGCAGATATGTGAAATATGTAACCCATTCCTGGCTAAAGATGGGGTCAAGATTAAAGTTGTCTGAAGCAGATGTGTTAATTGGGGAACCATTCCTGGTTAAAGATGTGATAGATTAAAGCTGTCTGAAGTAGATATGTGAAATGTGGAACCCATTCCTGGTTGATGTGATGAAGATTAAAGCTGTTCGAAGCACATATGTAAATCATTGCCTAGGGTGGATATATGAGTGGACTTGAAATACTTGATATTGAAACTTTAGAGGAGCGTGGGATAAAAATTGATTTGAGGTGTTGTTATAAGCTCGTTTGGGGCCTAACCCATTCGGGGCTAGATCCCTCTTGTGAAGAACATGCAAGGAAGGCCTCTTAGGGCGCATTCACTTCAAATTGTTTGGGATTCGGCTACAGTTAATTGTACACAACGTGCTATTATTCTGGGTAGACTTGAAACGATTTGTCTTGTGAAATTGCTATGACCCCCTTCGTTATTGAGTTTTACGGGTAAACTTACGGGTTGGAAAGCTGTCAGTGGCTTAAAAGCTGTCAGTGGCTTAGTGCCCAACCCTCCATCCCTTCCTTTTCCAAAAGGAATAAATTATTATTATTATTGTTATTATTGTTATTGTTTCGTTTTAGAGGAGGAACACTTAAAAAGGAAATAAAGTGGCCTATTGAAAGATGAACTGTGTGTCATCTAATGGGTTCTTTTTTCCCATCAACAATTGTACTGACATAAGAGAGTTCAGAAACATTTTTACTTATGTAAGCCCGTACACGTAATATTTATTTTTAACATCGCTTGTATTGATTTTAATTGTGTGTACACATATTTTTAGTAAGGTAAAAGCACTTTAGATTTTTAGTAAAAAATTTACTTTTTACGCTTGTATACGTAACACTTTTTTTTTAAATCTTGACTTTACAGATTTTAACTTTGTATGCATTAATTTCTAATACTTTGGTTTTTTAGACAGGAATGTTAGCTATAGCACACACAAGTTCATTCTTGAAATTCGTGCCTTGCACGTGAATGAATGAATTACTTAACACAATTATTACATATTATTAAAAAAAAATCTAAATTATATAAATTATAAATCAATTCTTTTTTTTTAAGTAAGTAAGTAAGTTTATTCACCCAACACATATTACAAAATTACCACGAAAGCAAACACTCATTCCTCAAGAGCTAATGCTCGCGTGTGGTTTGAGAGCAGCAGCCAAAGTAAAACAATTGAACTAGCACTTTTGATTAGGCGCCAGAAGAACAATAACAAAACAACAGTGAAATAAAATAAAAAAAGTGCATCGATAAATATATATATACACAACAAATATATGAAAAGGGAGATAAAAGCAGAATACAAAGAGGAGTGAAATATATTAATCAATCTCAAAGAAAACACGAGTAAAGCAAAAACAAACAATTTATAGTCAATTTATAGTTAATATAGTCAAAATATAGTCAACAATTGGTATCGTTCATAACCTATTTTGAATTGTTGAATCATGTAATAGGCTAATAGTCAATTATAGTAATAAATTGCAGACCCCCCCCAAAAAAAAAATAATAAAATAAAAGACAAAAAAGCTGCAAAACACAAAATTGGAAAAAAGGTTATTACTATTCGTTCTGCTCACAATGCTAAACATGCTTTCTAGACAATTTCTGTCCAGGTTAATCAACCACCCAAACAGATGTTTCTGAAACGTGTTCTGATTAGTAATTTCTTTAATGCTAACAAGCAGGTTATTGTGAAATTTGCTCTCAAGGTATAACTTACATTTGTATAGACGTTCTTTAGAGACTTTTGGTTAGTGTCTTTAATGTTGTCAGTGTACATTAAAGCCCTATCCGGGTAATTTATCGTGTTTAAAACGAGGATTACGACGAACAGGACAGCCCATGTCTCCCTAAACTCGGTTAAACACGATAATTTCCTGTCAGTTAGAATATAGAATGTGTCAGCTAGTAAAGTTGTTGTAAAGGCCCAAGTGGCACATGTTACGTGACAGAAATCCCCATCGTGTCAGTGGTTTTTTGCCGCAGGACAGGAAACTGGAGTACCTGGAGAAAACCCTCATACAGAGGATGGAAAACAACAGGAGAAAAGCCCGCACATGCATTTCCCTACACCGGGATCAAACCCGGGTCTGTAGAAGATAGATGAACAGCAGGAACCAAGATGTCTAACGAATCTGACGCCCCAGTGCTCGTAGCTGTACCCGTGCACCCATTACGGATGTCTCATGGTAAACCCGTCGTAGCAGCTGGTTAAGGATGTTACAGCAAATTCTAGTACGCATCAATTTAAACGAAATATCCCATGTCATCATTTAGACGCTACTCGAATCTGGATGCTACGACGAGGGGTTTGTTTATCTTCTTTCTGCAACGTTGTTTCTCTTCACGAAAACGTGTATTTGTTGTTTGGTTTATATTTAATTTTTGGAATCGTAATTCATTTTTGGAAAAAAATATATTAATTTTTCCTCCTTTGGTTCCCGTAGGGATCTGCAGAATAACAGGATTGAACTTTTAACACCAGGATCTTTAGCGGGACTGGCTGTTCTGTCCGAAATGTAAGTGTTTTACACCGGGCCGGGTTTGAAAATTAACGCAGTTTAGAAGAAATATTGTACAAAACCTGTGTAAAGTACACTGTTTTGCTTGTACGTATTTGTGGCGAAACGTTTGCCATGGAAATGGTAGTTTGCTACGGATTTAGAATGTAAATGAAATCGTTAAACCCATGGATGTACAAATTAACGGTGACGATAATTTTTAGCAGGGTGTTGATTTCCGAGGAAAGGGAGTCCTCGAAAATTCACCTCCAGACTGGTAAAACACGGTTAAGGACCTTACGATTCCCTCCCTCCTTCCCCCACACACAAATAAAAAGTTGAGAGGCGTAGAAATCTTTGGAAAAATCTATTTATTCGCCATTTCCTTCAAAACGTTTTTTGTGTAAATGGTATGGAGCCGTTATATATTACGCAAACGAAGCAAAATAATCGCCAAAACAAAAAAAAAATTGTGGTATACTTTCTACAGGGGGCGGAGGCGTAAAGGAGGGCGTAAAATTGCCCCCGCCCCCATGAAAAAATTATTTATGCCACTGTGTACGAGAAGTCTACTTTGTGGGGGAGGGAGACTTTCTTGTAACCCACGATGACATTTAAAGACGGGAAAGCCAAAGGCTCACAAGAAATAACTAAATACAGATGCAAACCTATTTACGTTGCCTTTTGGACTTATATGTCAGACTGCCTGAGCGGCGATTGGAAAGTGGCGATTGGAAAGTGTTTGTTTATATGTATATATGCACGTATTAAATACTGCCTATGGACGTTTCCTTTTGGCCGTGTCAGTCTGGCTCAGCGGTAGGACCTTGGGCTTTGGTTCCAAAGGTCCTGGGTTCGATTCCCCGCTCAGGCAGTCTGACATATAAGTCCAAAAGGCAACGTAAATAGGTTTGCAGCTGTATTTAGTTATTACATTTAAAAATGATAATAAATTTCACTTGCGAAAATTTGCATACCACAACGCACTACTTCCAACACTGACATTTAATTATTTCTTTTCACAGCCACCTAGGAGGTAATCCGTTTCACTGCAATTGCTCGGCTGCCTACACAGTCACGTGGATCAGGCACAATGAACGTTTCCTGCACGGCCCAACCCCTAAATGCATTTCCCCAAGTTCGTTAGCCGGAATGCCAGTCACAGAACTAGAACACACTTTGATCTGTAGGACGGAGAAAAAGGAGGAGGAACCTCTGGACTCAACTGATACCTGAGTTGATGCTCAGACCCACATGTTATTATTATGTAACATCGACATTTAAAATAAATTTGTTGGAAACACCAAGATCCTCGTGATAAGTTTGGACATGGACATGCCACACAAGATACGGTCCTGAGTTTACCGAGGGCCATGGGTAACATTGTATTGGAGGAGCAATTAACGACCCTCCCCCTCGCACCTCATTTCCATCTCAGACCCCAAATATTAGATTTACTTTTCCTAAATATATGTTTATCGTGCACGATAAGCCCCCCCCCCCCCCTCGCGCACACAGCGACCAAGCCGCGCGGTCAGATCGTTGTGACCAACGAGAATGCTTACGGTATATGTAGCAACGCGCACTTGGCCGCAGCGGCCAGCCAGTCGCCACGGCCACTGGGATCCCGGGCGACTGTACTTGGTCCGGATTCATTTTTCATCGCGTGATCGAGATTGAATTATCAATGAAAAACGGACGTGGCCGCGCGACACGTCACCGTGGTTTTTGGCCGCCATGACCACTGGCCACGCGACCTGGTCGCTCAGTGCGCGGGCGCCCTTAATAATAATAATAATAATAATAATAATAATAATAATAATAATAATTATTATTATTATTATTATATTTGTTGCGAATTCCCTGACTGAACAAACTGTCTCTTCACCATTTGACGCAGAATTCAAACGTAATTGGGGTCTTTCTGACTTGACTTCGTTCCTTAAGAGACCTGAACACTCTACTCGTTAGCTCCCATCGGCCCTTTTATTTTTTTTAAAACTTTTAAGCTTTTCAAATTCTTAGACTGGCGTAAATGGCATCCTTTGCACTGTCTGTTTCCAAATCACCTTCAACTTGGTGATTAAACCTGTTAGTATTATTCAAGAGTGAAGGAGCTCTAAATCAATTTCTTTGAGCCTTAAATCAGCTGAAGCAATTCAATATTCGTGTGGCTGAACTGGCTCAATTTTGAACATTTGCCAGACTTTTTTTGAGAAGAAATATATGGTAAAGGGATGAGCCAACCCGGAGATTGAACCGGGGAACCTCCGATCATCGTATGGACCGAAAGATTGTCCAGAATTGTCCAGAATAGTTCCCACAGCTGCTGAAGGCTGCTGAAGCATGGTATCCTCTCACGCTCTTGGCAGTCCGGGCGGGGAATTTGCCAAGATCTCCTTTCCAGGGGTTCGACCAGATCCGCAAACCTCCAGCCACCAGGCTGAGCTCTCACACCGCTTAGCCACGATGACCACTACTGTCTTCAAATCAAGAAGTCTTCTTTTTTATTAATCGTCATAGGTGAAAAACAAACTCTGCTTTAGATTAGTGTTACATGGCCTGGAGGGACGAACGAAAAGAAACAATTTCCGCCTGAGTAGACATGCTCCGGGATCCCGTTGTAGCATACGGGAACTGCAGCGAAAGCTGGTGTGCGGCCATCTAGTCGAAAAGAATTTCCAGATGCTACGACGGCAGGATGTTTACGTGTCCTCTTAATTGCGGCATCTCTTCTCTTCATTTGAGTGCCCATGCCAGTAAACTATCAGGCCCGATCAAAAACGATTTTAGGGGGGGGGGGGGGTAGACAATAATGGGCGCCACGAAGCCACGTTGCTAAGCGATGCAATTAATCATCAGTGCATCCAACATTCATCCATCCGGTAGAACCTAGGACGATATATTGTAAAGTGTGTTTACCGGACAAGCAGATTCATGATTTGAGGCATTCCAGATGTAATACTTCCGGTTTGAAGCGGTGGTTGCCGCCATTACGGCTTTGGTCAAAGAAATTGAACGTGGTAAGCACACTCAGTCGCGGCAACTGAAAAATCTTGGAGAAACTAAGTCAGACGAGTAGAGTAAAACACGCACGGCTACTGTTAAACTGCGATACTTTTTGAAAAATTTATCCTACCAATGGCAAAAGTGTGAACAAAGTTTCCAGTAGCTGTTCGATTTTATACATTGATGTTTGCATCGATTTTACGATGCAAAGCGTTTTCACATTTGCAGCAACCTTCCTTTAATATATATAAGTCGCACACCACAGGGGAGTGATTAAGACAGGAATGATCAATTATGGGATGCGTATCCGTGAGTTTCTTTTCCATCGAGCAATTTAGCGAAACAGGAGTATGGTGTAAAGACAACGTCAGTATTAAGCAATACGCACACAACCCATCCCATTTACGAACGTGAAGTTTGACGTAAATCGCGAACCATTCTCTTGTTTCGCTAAATTGCTAGATGGAAAAGAAACTCACAGTTCCGTACGAATCTCACTCCGGCGAAAGCAGAGGCGAGAACAGGAAGTTGGGCGCCGCAATGTTTCTTCTGTTTTCAACATTGTTGTTTTAATGATGCGCAGTTTCTATTTTGCTATTTTTAGGGCGTTACAATAATTTTGTAAATAAATAAATTATGGGATTGGCCTCTCGCGAATCTCATTAAGATGAGAACTTGAAGTTAGCTGACGCCATGTTGGCTTTACAAAGCCCCGGAAGGATTCCAAAGAGCAATGGTTTGGAATACAGGTGCGACCCCTTGGTAGAACGCAGGTTTTTGTTCGTAGGTCGCGACAACTATTGGCAGCTAGTGGCGGTTTTCAAAATAAAAATTTGAATTTTACGTAAATGTGCGGGACACATTCTTTTAGCTAAAATATTTAAAAATAGTTTTTGAAGTTATCAGTCAGCTACAGTCAAGTTATTTTTGCGCTTAGAATAAATAGCGACACGTTCGTGTGTCCAGAGAGCGTTTCAAGAGAAAAAGCGGCAGCTTCTCAGTTGGCTTTTTTTTCGGCTGTAACTACTGCTCTCTGTTGAAAGAAAGCGGCAACAAGACAAATCAATCGCATCACTGCCGTTTTCGGCAGCCATATTGTCAAAGCCATCCGCGTATGCTAGTTTTCAGCCAAGATCCAGCCGGTACTGCAGTGTAGAATCATGGTCTATCATAGTCTTCGACCAATAAATAAAAGGCATAATTATACAACATTTGTTGCAGTATAGATATTCGTTCCTTTTGGATAACCTGTGAGTTGAAGTAAGTGTGCTTCCATCGCAGTGTTTATGTTAATTGAGATCATTTCTCTTCATTTAGCGTAGCTGAAGTCAATGAGTCCAAAAACCCCGAGATGAATTCTCTCGTTTGTCAGAATTGTTGGAACGTTTATGTTCAAAAAGCAACGTGACCACGTGACCACTTTATCAACAACTAGGTATTCAGCCAACCCCCCATCAGTACGTATGTAGAACCCTTCATTATTAATTTCTATAAAAAAGTTACTCATTTTTCTACTCGTCCCGTAACGGATTACCATACTAGGAATGAATCCTGTTTTTATGCCGTACAACCAAAATTTAGACTCCACAAATGCAGTTACTTTCTGGGTAGAACATTTTTTAATTCATTGCCAAACGAAATTAACGTTTTACTGGCTGAAATCTTTCAAGAAACATTTGTATAAGTGGTTATTAATCCCTATGAGCTTAGCAGTGCTGTTTAACATCATGAGCTAACACTGACTACTTTTCTTTTATGATTTCATTGTTGTCTAGTACTCGTACAAACCCCCCCATTTTCTTATTAATTTGTTCTTAATCACACTTTGCTTGATTTTGGAAGCCCTGTTTACCACAGTAATTACGTTTTTGTTCCTATTCTTAAAGAAAATGTTACGACCCTTCACATGCGAGCATCTGCTCTTGTGGGGAGCGGTTCGCCTTCTGTCAATTATTTCCTTGGAAACTGTACCGAAATAAACTTAACTCAGCTCAACTTTTAAGAACTTAAATCCACAAACAGGACACGGAATCGATTTGTATAAGTTAGAAAAATAAGTCATAAAGCGAGATATGACAAACTGACACACAACAGTACGGGTGTATGAGCTTTAGCTTTTAACGCGCTCCCAGCCGTAGCCATAGCGCCATACAGGTGTATGAGCAGCTCCTTGGCTTTGCTTACCACCGCACGTCATTAAATTAATTGGTACTCATCATACCTGACACGTTTTAAGTATCTCCGTCCTTCGCCAAACACACGCACACACGATACTCACTCGGTTCTGTGGTGGTAGTTGTCAGCCATCTGTCACTCAAAATCGTTTAGCTAACGAGGCATGCATAAGACAAAGAGTGACATGTCTTATCACTATTGATAAGACGTATAATCGTATATAGGCTATATTCATAAATTGTCAAAAATGTCACGCGTGAAACGACAAGTCCCGTTCCTGATTTTACCCACCTGTATTGTTGAGAGTGGTGCCCATGGTACGTAGGTTATGCCAGTCTTACTCTGCCATACGAAGTATGTGGGTGAAACTAACGTCAACTGAGATATAATTTGTTCCGCATTATGTTTTCAGAAAACTGACTGTATGACGACTCGTTTCCTTGTACTAAGAGTGCAAAAACGTGTGGATATTACACTTGGAGAGTCTACAAAGTTACTATTCGAGTTTACGAATGGGATGTTTACGGATTTTTTGCACTCGTAGTGGAAGAAAACGTGCTGTTATACAGTCAGTTTTCTGAAAACATAATGTGGAACAAAGTATAGTAGCTGCTTTGAACGTTCCACTCCAGGCCGGTCAGCTTTGTGTTCTTCCGGTATTAGTTAGTGACATATAAGCTAGACGCCGTCCATCCGTACGGCCTGAGAACCCAAAGGAATTAATATCTGGGCAAATTGAATGCGAGAGAAGCCCTCAGTATACGTCGCATCTCGCAATGTAATCGTTATGCTTCAATATTCTTCCTCCGCTTAAAGTTTAACAGGTAGCTGAGTAAACTAAGAATTTTACCGCATAAAGGCTTTGTTCAGATACTAATTTCCTTTGGTTTTCACGCTGTACAGTACCAGACGGCTCCTGGCGTGGCTGTCAGCAGGGAGTCTATTCCGAGATTTTTAGATATTGCTTTCCCGTTGGCTGCTGATTTTGCTGCCTCCGCTGACGTCACAATACAGCTCAACAGCCTACGCAAATGCGCACAAGTTAAACCGGAAAAGCTCCAGTATGGGTGCCTCCTGTGACGTCACGTAATAAGCTGGGAGTCACCAACCTTACTATATACTATCGTTCCACCAATCTTGGCTGTCAATAATTTATATAGTACGTAAATTTTGTATATAATTAGTAAATTTATATAGAACTATATAGTAAATTTATACAACACGAGTGGCAAGGTGTCGCTGCCCAAGTTTGCGCTCCTCAGCGTCGCCATGGAGACGGAAACTACTTGGCGTTCACTAAAGCAAAATGGTCACGATAAGAACCGTAATTCATCCCTTCAAAAAAAATGACAGGTAAGATTAGGTGGCAAATTAATTTTAAGCTAGATCAGACCAGACTGATCATGTTTTCTTTTTCTTTATCTACTTTTTGTTTTCAGACGGGTTGTTGCAACTAGTGGAGCTAAATATAACACGTGGTTTTGCGTTGCGAGGTTGGGAGTAGCTAACCAGTCAGGTTGACTCGTCATCCGTAGTTCAAGCTAGAGGGAGGCGGAGGGGGAATAAATAAATTGAAAACTCGATTTACTGTCCTAAAATGACCAACACCGGGAGAAGATAAAGTCTGGGAAATTTAATCCACCGTGCAGAATGCAAGGGTCCAGCTAGTTTCAGTAAGAACACGTTAGCTGTCATTCACACACTTCAGTAAGATGCTTCATCTAACTGCAATGAGATGACAAATTAATAAGGATTTGTTTACGTGGAAACTAAGAAATTATGCACGATTGTCTGCTAATTAGTGAAATTAAAAAAAAAATAATAATTGTATTTGAACCTTACTGTATCTGAAATAAATTTATGATTGTGTAGATGAAGCGGCTTAAATGTGAACCTTAGCTGAGATACAGAAGGAAAAAGGACGTTATTATGTACATACATCCCAAATGTGCTGTTAGGAGGTTGTTAGTCTCTCACACTATCCTGCCCAGTGTAGTACATACGGCCGTTCAGGAACGACGGAAGTTACGTCACAGCGCCAGTACCAAAACAAAGATGGTCACCAAACTCGGAAGTGACGTCAAACGCCCAAAATGGCGCCCCGTGACGTCATATGCCCCAAAATGGCATATATGAAAATGACACGCCTGAAGGCTACGCCTAAGCTCCCCACACTTTGTGATCAGAGGTACGACAGGGGCGACCTTATTCTTACGTATCAACTCCTTTCTAATTTCTTTGACTTCGACTCTTCCCCCATGCTTTACCGAAACTTCAGCTCACAGTCTCAAGCTACAGGATCTGACCACTAGACTCAACTGCTACACTTGAGTGTTTTTTTTACTGAACGGTTGGTGCTCCCGTGGAACAGCTTGCCTGAGCATGTTGCTTCTGCTCTTTCGGTGCCAATTGCTTTAGGACTCGACTTGACGCTTGGTGCGTTTGATCCGTGTTTGTGGGGATGGAAAGGGGGGGGGGGATGCCTTTGAGTCTCGGGTCGAAACAGTCTTTTACTTTATCTATCTTCCCTGTGTCTCTTTTCAAATTATCACGATGGCGCTCGTCTTGGAAAACCTGGAAAACCGTGAAAATTCAGGGCAAAATCAAGGAATTTAAAAAACATATACTGAAAGTCATGGAATTTCAGCATTTGCCGGAAAGTCTTTTTTTCATCTGAAGAATAGCTAGTTCGGATCTAAGTTTTTACTTCGAAAATCTTCAGTTTATTTCAGTTTAAACTTCACGTCCTTTTTCGTTTCATTTCTGATAAAGCGAAAAGAACTTAGGCCTAAATAATATGGGACGTTACGTTGTTAAGTGCGTTTCTAGTTTTGTACAGAACTACTGTTTACCAATACCAATAAAGGTAGTGCAGTTTTTGATTTAGCGATATAATTATTGCTATTTGAGTGAAAAATGGGAAAAATAATCTTTGACCGAAAAAAAATCAGGGATTGAAGTGTCAGTATGGGTCTGTAAAACCTGGAAAAATCAGGAAAATTCATCATGAGCTGTTGAACGCCACCCTGATTATTGATGGGATAACTGACGCAGCTCTGAGATCAGCTGTTGCTTAGTCACAATTACCACAATAATAGCAAATATTAATAAAAATCCAAGCCGCGATAATTTACCTATGTAGTGACAAATCAACGGAAATTAAGTTACCGAGTTTCTCGTAACTGAAAACTCGGAAAACAGAGTTCTGAGCAACTGAAAAATATTTTCAAATTAGGCACAACCATGTACATCAGTTGGAAACTTACTTTTTAATTTTCATCTGTTGTAAGAAGGAAAGAACGCCAAGGGCGGCGAAGGTATGATTGAATTCTTGGGTATGAAAAACACGGGGAGTTAAGTTCATCACCGCGACCCCCGAGCTACCCGTGAAGGCACGAAGCGTAGGATTGGTTGCCGTCACCTAAGTGACGGATCTCTACGATAATCTGCGCATGCCCTGCGAAACGCTTGCGATGAAACCACGTGCCATATTTCCGCCTGTGGGGTCCCCAAGTCTTGCGACGTCGTCCGAACGTGGGTGGCGGTCGAACGCTTAGCGGATTTAACATTGTGAGCACAGATTAGAAAGGTGGCTGGCTCTTCATAGTTACCGCGATCTCGTGCAGCTATGACGGCATTTCCGTTCTTCCGATTGCGATTGCAATGAATGTTTTCCCTACGTGGGACAGTCCATTACCGGAAATTGAACTCGAGGGGAACTGGAGCAACTCAACCTACGAGTGGTCAGTGTATCGGCATGGTCCAGCGGTCACGGCAATACTCTGCTTTTCGTTCTCTGTCGTCCTTGTTGCCGGTGTCATAGGTAACAGTGTTGTAGTGGCCGTGGTGTTGCGTATCCAGCGCATGCGTACAGTCACCAACTGGTTCATTGCAAACTTGGCAGTTGCTGATCTTCTGGTAGTGGTGTTTTGTTTACCGGCGAATATGGCGGCCCACGTCTTGCAACGTAAGCATTTTTTTTTTAAATTGTAATGCCAACCCCCACCCCCTTCACCTCTGTTCTGTAGGTAGCCCAAGTAACGAGTGGCACCAGTGGCACCACGAAGGGCCACCAATACACCAAATTAAATGTGAAGAAGAAAAAACAGTGGTGTAGCTAGGTTGCCGAGGGTACTGGTGCAAGGGTCCACTCCCCCCCCCCCCCTCAGGAGAAAAACTACACCCCGTTAGCTAGACATCGGAACCGGTCGTTGAACTAGCTGCAAGGGGCACTGGATGAAAATCGAAGTAAAAAACTAGGGCGTTTAGTGAAGCCGATGGCTGTAAGAGCGGTTATCCTTGGCCTAAAAAAACATTGTTTTGTCCAGTACTACACACTGGGAACACATTTTAAGGTTGTAAATTGGAAATTGGAGAAGAAAACATGCGGAAAACTGCAGCAGCTGCCAACTAAGCCAACCAACCGCACATTTTAGGTCCTAGAAAACCGCTCTCACAGCATTGGCTTGACAAACTACGCTAACGTTTTTAGCTCCGCGTGTATCTTTAGTTCCCCTTGCAGTTATCAAAACGACTGGCTGCAGATACGAACTTCGTAGTAAATATATAGGCGTTATTGTCACTGTTTTATTGACTTCTTATCATTCAAAATGTATTACCTCACTAACCTACCTTGGCGAGCTTGGTTTGTTCGCTCTCATGGGTTTCTGCCCGTGATAATATGGGTACTGTGCTTCTGCTGGAGTTAACAAAGTCAGCGGGCCCCGCGGCCTAAAGGGCGCCCATTCACCATCCACTCCAAAAAGATTATCACAATGCTTGAATACGCTAAGAAGAAACTTTCAAAGAAGCCAAGAATTTTTGTTGCACTAAGCTAGCCTCAATCTGTTGACCTGGTGCTGGACACATATTTCATTAACCCAAGTTTGAACGGTGAAGTTTATATGTTTGGATTCTTTGCAGTGGAGCACCCAAGAGGGGGAAGGAGGGGGGGGGGGAGGAGTAAGGGGCCACTAGCCCCTAAAACCCGAAGTTGAAAGTAAATTTGTCTAAAGTAGACGAAAACGGCATTTGCTGCCACTAAAAATTCTAAATAAGACATTTGGTACCACCGAGAATTTTGAAACTTCTAAAAAAATTCTGACTTTTTTAACATTTGAAAAGTGATATAATGGCTGAAAATGAGTTGTTTTGCAGGATTCCGAGTGAGTCAAAGCACCCCTCCCCCTTCCTTTGAGACTCCATAGCTGATTATTGATTTTTCTTTCTTATTTGCCCCTCGCAAACAAAATTTCTAGGTGTGCCACCGATTCTTTGCAATTTTTTTTGAGTGGGGCCCCGCTTACGCGAGATAGGGGTTTTGATCAGCTTGGGAATGTAACGAGTGGCTGAGAAAATTTATCGATACTTAAACTACGCTCCAGTGGTAATTGAAACGAGAATATACCGTCTCCTTTAAAAAAAATCAACTTTGAAATAAAAATGTCAACTTAATAAGAACAGACGGGGGTGTTCGTATTGCGACACTGTGAATTTTTTGGACCGTCGCAAGACGAACTCCTGTAAAACGATTTCCCAAGAAAATTTTTCCTTAATCACGATCGAAAGTTAGAGGTTGGAAGGCGATCATACACCGTCCTAGTTCTAACCATTCACGCTTGAATTAATAATTCGTGTTTGCACAATCTGACAAAAATCTATAAATTGTCGCCGTATGTACTCATTGGTTCATTTAGTGTTTATACCAATTGGTATTTTCCACCTCCGCGTCGATGAATTAAATATACTGCAAAGTTGCTAAAAAATATATATATACCTAAATAAAATAAACTAAAAAAATAAAAGCTCTGTTTGTAATTTGGTTTCAAGGTTAGCCTGCAAGTATTTTTTTTTATTATTTCATTTTCTGGTGGTGACCCGAGTGTTGGGGTTGGGGGGGGGGGGGGCTCAAACCAAAATTGGGAGGGTATTTGGCCCACCCTAGCCCACCCCTGGCGCGAATTAAGTTATCCCGTAAAGTATCAGGAACATA
>JAHWFP010154125.1:39303-53723 GCA_023313725.1 Lithobius niger | reverse complement strand
TTCTTGCTGCAACACTTATGATACAGACAGACCTTCCACATAAAAAACGATCAAGCAAATTATAAGAGTGTAGTATACGATATCGGTTATCTCGAGTGAAGGTCAATATTATTTTTTTACGTCCAAAGAGTCAAGCAAAAAGATCAAGCAATTTATCAGAAAAGTGCTGTTTCTGATGACAAACGTTGATTTTCGCTCGCTTTGCTCACTCAATCAGCGCAAACATTTCCTCAGAAACTTTACCAAGAACCACACATCATTTGTAATTTGTGTTAGTATACACTTTATATGGGTTTTCTTATTTCACTCACTTTAAGAATATTGTTCTTTACGTCCTGCTCAGTACAGATTTTTCCATGGGCGTCTTATCACTTCACTTTCTGATGATCACTCACTTGCAGAAACATCTGCAGAACGTCAGGTGTAATGTCCTACGAAGGTGAAAGATGAAAGATTGATAGAGCAAAGCGAGCCATACATATAAAACATTTACTTTACGTGGAAATCGCTCGCTTTGCTCGATCAATCCACGCACCTCCGTACTTCAGAAACACGAATGTTTGACACCGTTTTCCCTGTATCAAGTCAGTTAGATCCACCCAAAACCAAAACTGGTAAGAGAAGCCGCCAAGTTTACAAAAAGGGTCGGCCATTCAAAGTAGTGATATCATTCAACCAGGGAAAGGCCGCCAAGGTTAATCCTATTAGCCAAGTTTGGCTAATCGCACCTATTAATAGTTCGAAGGTTAAATGAAAACTAGAAGATTGCTACTAGCGGTAGCAATCTTCAAGTTTTCATTTAACGTCCAAAGTATTATTCGGTGCGATTAACTTGGCTAATAGGATTAACCTTGGCGGCCTTTCCCTGGTTGAATGATATCACTACTTTGAAAGGCCGACCCTTTTTGTAAACTTGGGGGCTTCTCTTACCAGTTTTGGTTTTGGGTGGATATCACGGCTTTCATAGGCCTGTGAATGACTAAAAATCCTATGGTGTAATTGTCACCCCTACATTTTTTGTGTGGAGGTATTTTATTGTATGAATGTTCTCATTCATAAATTTCACATTTGCTATTGTCATTCCAAATAAATTAATAACAAGCGTAACAGTATGGTAATTGCAAGGACCTAGTCAATTCCTATGGAGCGGTAGCAATCTTCAAGTTTTCATTTAACGTCCAAAGTATTATTACGTGCGATTAACTTGGCTAATAGGATTAACCTTGGCGGTCTTTCCCTGGTTGAATGATACAAACAATACAATACAAACAATGGTTACAACAATAATTTCGCACTTACGAGCCACTTCAGGGCCACGTGCTTCTAGCTGCAACCCCTATTTTAGAAAAAGACACTTCCCCATATGACGCTTTACCTGTCTGCCGAAATTTAGATCTGGTAACTTTCCCTAATGAGCTGTAGACGTGTCGTTATACCCTATGAGAATTAACATGGGAGCCTGCGGACTAGTTACTAGTTACTAGTCACTAGTTACTAGTCACCAGTAACACAAATCAACGTTACTGAGGACACTTTCTCCATGAAGGACACGTTCCCACATTTTCGAGTTGACGTTTTCTTTGTTACTGGACCGAAGACACCTGATTCGCAAAGATTTGCAAAGATTTCTACCGCATGGAGAATTTACAACAATATGCTGAAATCACGTATAAGTTGGTTTCAGTTAAAAGACACGGTCTGCTAGTGAGCCGCCATCTGACAACAATAACTCTAACAATTACGCTCTGACAATTAAGCTCCAACAACAATAAAACGTCTACTTGGCGGCGACACACTAGCGTGTGTCTAGATCAAAGTTTTATAATAAAACCAATTTTAAGATGTATATGTGGTGTGTTGCAAAATACGTCGTCCGTGCACCCTTTCCCAGATCATCTTTCTTTGCTCGAGGAGGGTTTCATGAACTAACTATGACGTCATGAACGAACCTCATGACGTCATGAACAAACATCATGCGTGTAAAAAAAAACTTTGACAATAGTTTTTCAGGTTCTTTCGCATATTTGTAGGTGATAATATCAAGTTACAGCGATGAAAATAGGCCTATTAAAAGCGAAATTTAACTACCTTTTGTTTGGTTCTATATACTCCCATCTTTGTAGGTGCCTTGGTTCCAAAGGAGTAGAGGTACAAACACGCACGCACGCACACACATCATATGATTTTAATTATGTAGATGTTTAAAACTCCAAAGAATAGGAATATAAGCAAAGTATTGCAAGTTAATTATAAAAATAATGTGACACTACACATTTTGGAACCTTCCCTCGCCCTTGTCCTATACTGTCACACTCATGAATCCCCCCCTCCCCTCAACTTGAGTCGCGGCATTTGTGCACGGTCTCGTATGTCGACGAAAGTTTGTAAAAGAAATGAACATATATTATGACTAGTCGAATCTGATGATGTACGTGGTAAAGAGGTCATCAGTCAAAACCAAAACTGGTATAAGAGAAGCCGCCATGTTTGCAAAAACGGTCGACCTCGAATAGTGATATCAAGAAAGATTAACATTGCCAAGATTAACCCTAATATCCAACAAACTTGGCGCGTTGCCTTCTTCTCTAATTTCTTTGACTTAGGAATGATTAAAATTATCCAAAAAATGACGGAGTACATTAACTTCACTGTCTTTGCACTAGGATCGAACAGATCTACCTTGTTCCATCAGTGTAAGAAAGACGTCATACAATAACAATGGTATTGAGTTTGTTGAGCCAATTACATAATGGAAACGCGAAAAAGTGTAAAATAAAATAAAATGAAATAAATAAAATACCATAACTGTGCATGAAGATTGAATATACACATTTCCAGTCATATAAATATACCTAAACACAGAAGTCGTGGGCGTTCATGTTAACTTGAATTTTAGCAAGAAACGAAGTAACAAATAAATTAAAGAAGAGGAAAGCAAGTTTCCTGGCTAATATAGTTAACGTTGGTGCACTATCTTTGGTTGAATATCACTACTTTCTAAAGTGACCCATTTTGAAAACTTGACAGCTTCTCTTATAAGAGAATGGTTTAAATAGATAAATAGGAATGTTGCAGTTATTGCAACAAATATGACAGAAGCATATTGCAACAATTTTGTAATCAACTAACGAACCGACTCAATTTTTAACCTTAGCAGACTAATTTTAAAAGTTTGGTAATGAGGTGGGAACAAGCCTAGGATTCGAAGCACAAAACTGTCGATTGTGTGAGGGTGAAACAGATGTTTCATTCATTGAGAAAAGTTTGATGAAAATAGCTATGATGAAACAAATCATACTCTGGTTTTACCGTGTTTGAGTTTTGACTTGCAACGATATCCAAAAGAAACGCAGATAGTACAAGAGCACCAGCACAACACAGACCTTTCATTTCGATATTAATGAAGAATGTCGAAATGAACGGTATGTGATGTGCTGGTGCTCTTATCTGTGGATTCTGAACACGGGAAGCTGACCTTGCGACAGTTTGAGTAAACAGGAAGCTTCCTCTATTGAGATAGACAGTAGTCGATTCGGTAAGTCATTCTTCCAGTTCGTGAATATTTATGTCTGTTGTTGCTAAGTTCAACGGAAAATTGTGGAACTGACGGTGAAATTCAGAATTAGGTTACCAGAATGACGCCACTGGCAATGAATGGAATGACGCCAATGGCAATGAATGGAATGAGTCCACTGTTTTTGTACGTGTGGTTCACCCAAATATTTCAAAGAATTGTGTACTTTTTGAATGGAATATACCACTTTGCATTTGGGTACCTTAGGAGGGTGAGCTACCGTGAATTCCATTTAGAACACCAAAATGGCGGCGATTTTCCAAAATGGCGGTTTATTTTTTACATGAAGTAAAAATTGTCCTGTTTTTGTGTTCCTCGGGTCCATTTCGACCAATCTGGATGTGCTGAGAAGGATGGTTTACATAAAAACTTTGAAAAAAATAGTTCTTGGTCCCATTGTATGCTTCAATTTCGAAAATTACCACTTTTTTGCCCATATTTTTTAGTTCACTACCGTGAAAGTCTTTCAGGGTATTTCATGTAACCAGTCTAAGTAATGCAAACTTCGACTAGAGCTTCTTACCTGGTCTGCTTTTCACGCCACAAAATAAAAATTCTTGTTTCTGAATTAGCTCTCTTCGGTAACTTCTGATTCTTCATATGTTTCAATAGTCTATAGTAGGGAGGCTTGGGGCCAATAATCGATTGACTTGTTCACTTGAAAAGAATAAAATTAGGTATGAATGCACGTGAAGGATAACTGGAAAAAATAGATATGATAGCAAGTTCACCCCCCCCCCCTTCCGAGGCAGGAGGGAATGATTTACCCCCAAAACGGTTTTTTGGCTGTAACTCCTTAACCGTCAAAAAATCAAAAGCATAATGTGAAGCTAAAACGTTCAGCACACAATTCTGGACTGGATATACTTCTTTTACGCAAAAGCTACTCTTAAACGCCTAAATCGTATTTAAAATATATCACCCTTAATTCCCACAAACGCTCCTTTTTTTCAATTGGTTGTTATACTGATTTTCATGTTCAAAGTGCTCTTGCGAGCCCTCTAATGGCCCGAAATGGACATACTTAGGATTTTATGAAAGGTGGGGATCTATACTTTCCATCATTCTTTACCAAAATTGTTTAGCATAGATACAAGTATGAACATTACAATGGCATTTGGAAATTGAAACTAGCTAATACACAAATTACAGCTATTCTGTTAAACGGGCGTAAAAGGTTTCTGTTCAGTGTTTTATTTGTGCACTTTCATAGCTGTGACTTCCATGGGGACACGAACCCTAATGCTTTTTTTTCTTGAACGACGAGGCCTTTTTTTTTTGTTCAGTTAATTTGTTGACTTTTTTTTCGTTTCCTTTTTATTGCCATTGCTGTGGTCTGGTTTCCGTATGTGTAGTCTCCGCCCAATTTGGTGTGTAGAAAGGCAGCAGTAGAATTACATATTTATGTCCATTTCCCACCCACTCTGTGTCGTTTGCCTATTATGTAATGGAAACACATTGCCGCATAACTAGATACAGCAGAGTGTGATCTCTATTAGTATGTAGTTGATTCTCCATTTTTGTTAGTTAAGTTGGTGGCTTTTTTGGCTTCCTTTTTATTGTCATTGGTACGGTCTGGTTTGTTAAGCATAATGTCCGTTTTCCGCCCATATTTCTTTGTTAAAAAAAACCGTTACAGATACTATTTATATCCATGCTCGTCCGTGCTTTTTCCAATGGCCATTACCAGGGGTAGCATAAATATAAGAGGACGTGTATATAATGCACTCCTGATATTACGAAGTTGTTAAATTCAATAAACGAATAATCATAACCGCAAAATAAATACAATACTGCGTCTGCTATTGCAACTGAAAAAATAAAATTTGTTGAACACAGAATGAAGTCAGTCAATCACATAAACTGCAGATCTCTATTTATGGAATCTGGATAGGCCAGGAACAAGTGGTGGCTTTTTCAGTCCCAAGAAAAAAGTATCATTATGCGTGACAAACCCTATCTGTAAAATTATTCAACTGATTTTATAAGTATTACTCCATTTAGTTATAAATATAAATTACAAACAAAAACGTCAAGTGTGCCGTAAAAAATAGAGTTATATGATTGAAGTTACACTTTACTTGTTAAAAGGACCACGGATAAAAATTGATACTTTTTAATTGAAATAATCAAATGTACAATTGAAAAAAAAATTGCAGCTGTTGTGCTTTACGTTTTAATTATATGATTGGTAAAGCACAACAGAACTTAAACAGATGCAATTTTTTCAACAGTTCATTTGATTATTTCAATTTAAAATCATACATTTTTACCCGTGTACCTTTTATCAAGTAAAGTATAATTAACATATCAACACACCAAAACATTCGCCAAGTTAATCGCACCGCTTAATAGTTCGAAGGTTAAATGAAAACTAGAACATTGCTACATTGTGTGCTAAGGCGTCGCGCTACAATGGTTTATAACCTCGACAACTGAACTGATGTGATGTTTGTTGTGATGATTGTTGCATAACTTGGCACGAGTCGACACTCTAGCATGTGTCTAGATATGCGTTTAGTTGAAACACGGATTCTTTCAGGAACATTTATTGGGAGCCATGGCCCACAGCCGTATGCCCCATCCTAACCACAATGCGTACATCATGACTAGTACATCTCCTTATACATCTACTTACACCACTACTCACAATCTCGACACTGGCCCTAGACTCTACTCCCCCCAAAACTCCTCTGTACCGTCTCGACTACTCAATCACGAATAGCACTGTAGCACTGTCACACTGTGTGCAGAACTAGCCAACCTTCTCTCTCCCGTTTAGGGAAAGTTCCAGTGGGGCCAGAGTAGTGGGGAATGAAACTTTACTCAACCATGGCACTCTTCACCACACTCGACCGGTCTATCCACTGTGTACAAGGCACTAGCAGTTGCACTAGCAGTCTGGCTGCGGGGGGGGGGGGGGGGGGGGCACAAGAATCTCACACCCAATCTAACTTTAAGGTCTACACGTTAATCTCGGCCACTCTGCAAAACTTTGCAACCATCCGTAACCGGTTACCTTCCGTCAAAGACAGCAACTATTGAACCGTAGATACTTTTAGCATCCAGGGAGCCACACGCAACCTTACTGCAGCATACTTCCTGCAATGCCGCAGAACATGCTCTGGCGTCTCGTCAACTAAACAATGCGGACAGGTTGGTGTCCTAACCCAGCCAAACCGAAACCTGTGCTAGCGCAGAAGAGTGTGACCAACTCTGAGTCTGGGCACAGTTTTCACATCACGAAATCTCATTTTATTTAAGCACGACGTAAGCACACACCGCGGTCAAAAAGCCCAAAAATCCTTGGCAGCATCTGTTCTGTCCCAACTGTCTTGCCACAGCTTGAGAGCCCACAGCCTGACAATCGGGTGACACATCTGTGCTGATAGCAGTGGAACAACAGGTGGGCTCACTCCAGCCACAGCTTCCTTAGCCAGATCATCTGCTTGCACATTTCCTATATTACCACTATGACCCTTAACCCATTTAAATTCGACACGACTGCTGCGAGTCGCAACCCAGAACTTCCACAAAATAGAATAAACTAGCGGGTCTAGGACACTAAAACCTTCACTCGCTGCTTGCAGAAACCTATAACCAGCCAGTGAATCAGTGCAAAGCACAAAAGATGGCAGCTGCAACATCAAGTGCCACTGAAATGGCAAGCAACTCACAGAGCGTGCTCGACGTGAAGCAACAACTCGACGCTGCACCATAACCTTGAGAGATGGTACTACAACGCCAAGTCCACCCAACTGCCTTTCAGCATTGAACGGCACGTCACAATAAATTTCCCACTCTGCTCCACTCGGTTCAAAGATCCGTTCCAGTTCCGGGCACCAGCTCTCCGGACTGAGTGAACGGGCACAGGCTACAGAGAGACCATCAGGTGACACTTGCTATAGCAGCATCACACCAACTCCCGCTTCCCCTAAAATGCTTCTCGCTTTCTCTCCCAACCTCCCATAATCATCAAGGATCCTCCCAACAGGGTCATTTTGTCCACGGCTCAGATTACGCAAACAAAGCATCACTAGGAGCTCTTTTGCACGGTACTCAACTGGCACCTCCCCACACTCAACCCACAGTGCTTGCAGTGGAGTCGAGGTAAGACAACCTGACACAGCGCATAGGCAAACATTCACCCAAAACTGAATCTCCCGTAAATGCCTGGCCGACGTCACCAGAAACGGGAGTGATAATCTACAACAGACCTTACGAAGGTCCTGTACACTGCTAGCAGAGCTCCACGTGTAACAATGCTTCCACAAGACAGCAATCGCAAAACAGCCGTCCTCGCTCGCAGCTTATAAGATAAGATTAGATAAGAATAGTTTATTTCACACAAAAGAGTGAAAACAGGTTGACAGAAGGATACCAAAGTACCACTAACACTGTGCCTGACTTACTAAACATGCATAAAAGGTTAAAACACACAGCAAAAATCTATAAAAGGTTAAAACACACTGCTAAAATCTATAAAAGGTTAAAACACACTGCAAAGATCTGTAAAAAGTTAAAACACACTGCAAAAATAAAACAAACAACAATATAGTGATAAAAAGAAATTTACACTAAATTGGTCCACCAAACGCCGAATTAGTTGGCAGGTTAAAGATAAAACCAAACTGCTGACAAAAAAACAGTACCCATTAAAACCGGGACAAAAAAGTATTAAGGTTACATTTATTCAGCCACAAACTGAACTGAGATAGAGTAGACGCCGAGACAACAGCTACCGGGAGCGCATTCCAGCCTTTGATCACGCGATTAGAAAAATAGTTTTGCCTACAATTCAACCTGGACGTCCCAGGGACGAGCTTCCAAGCATGGCCACAGGTGTAGATACTGCCCCTCAGCTCAAAAAACCCATGGAAGTCTCCAAAAACCTTTTCGTGCAAAATGGAATGCACCATATATAAGTCTGCTTTCAGCCTTCTGAGTTCCAAGGAATCAAGCCCTAGAACCCGGAGCCTGCTCGGATAGTCAAGTTTGCTCAGCCCCTGCATGGACTTAGTGAACCTACGTTGAACGGACTCCACCCACTCAATATCGCCTAGCAGATGGGGGTTCCACACCGGACTCGCGAATTCGAGTATCGGCCTGACATATGATTTAAAAGCCCAGATCAAGGTGGCCCGGTCACCCGACCTGAAAGACTTTCTGATAACCGCAGCCCTCTGCCTGGCTTTTTTAACTATGAAATTACAATGAGTGTTGCTCCGTAGGTCACAGGAGAGCCAAACACCCAGGTCTTCAATATCTTTCAACCTTGCCAACATTGAGCGTCAAATCCAGGGTCGCTTCTAAGACGACACCTAGGTACTTTACACTCTTCTTCGGGAGGACAGTTTGATCCCCAACACGGAGCTGAACTTGACATAGAGGACTCGAGAGGGTCCTCGCAAACACCACAACTTCTGTCTTGGCTGGGCCCAGCATTAGGCCTCTCACTCCCAGAAGGCGCTGAATCTTTTCCAATGTACGTTGTGCATCCTCCACTAACAAACCCAGAATATCATCAACAAACCAAATTGTCACATCGTCCGCGTAACAGACTATATTTGCAGCAGTTTCCACTTCCATAAGCACTTCGTTGATGGCAACCGCAAATAATGTTGGACTTAAACAGCTCCCTCGCGGGAGGCCCCTATTGGTAGTAGCCTCGGCCGACCATTTGCTATTCACGCGCATCACAAAGACACGTGGTCCTAACAACGCAATAACCGTGTCTACTAGCTGCTTTCCCACTCCCATGGCCATTAGAGTTGCTTCAACCCACGCAATAGACACTGTGTCGTAGGCTGCCTTGATGTATAAAAAGACAGCCAAGACAACCTTGCCATGCGCCCACGCCGCGTGAATGCTGGAAAGCAGAAACAACACAGCATCTTGGGCAGTACGACCCGGGCGATAACCAAACTGAACTTTGGCTAAGCATCCATACTATTCCATATGCCAGCTCAGTCTTTTAATAGCCATTCTTTCATAAATTTTCCTAATACAGAAGAGCAGAGCGATCGGCCTGTAATTCACCAATTCAGATCTGGTGCTCCCCGGTTTGTGAATGGGAACAAGAACTGTAAACATCCATGATGGAGGAACGACGTTCCCAGAGAAAACCTGCTGGAACAATGCCATAAGCGCTCGCTGATCGCTATCCGACAGGTGACGCACTTCACTATATCGAACCTCATCAACACCAGCAGCACTGGAATCCTTGCAACACATCAAAGATGACTTTAACTCCAAAAATTCCCACGGCAAGTTGTTCACTTCTGATACCACACTCACCATTGGTGCGTGGTTATACACACTCGCAACCTTGCATTAAAGGCATCCGCCATCTCTACTCCCCTCAGCACTTTACGGTCTGCTATTGTTGCTGTCACACTGTACACCCACCGCTGCACAACTTTGTTGTAACTCCGTCCTAGAGCTTTCCATGCCTGCGGAAGGGAGTTCAAACCAGCAATTCGCTCACACACTCGCTCACTATACAGCATCTTCTCTTGCCACAAAATGATGTGCGAATCAGCAGTCACCCGTCGATAAAACAACCACAACTCTTCAGTCTGCACACGCTTCCACTGCCTATAAGCTTTGCACCTGTCTCTGACAGCTACTGTACAGCGATGTGTCCACCACCGCGGGTGAACAGCTCTGGGTTCTCTGCAGTGCTGCTTTCGCTTCGGTTCCCCAATCCAGAATTCAAATTTCGAACTTACCACCGGTTTTCGCAATGCTGGTCCTGTAGACTGAAATCCTGACATTCTTTGAGAACGTGGGCGAAGAGCGACCGAGAAATGATCACTCCCTCTTAAATCATTAGAAACAGCAAACTCATACTTATCTGCAACACTGCGTGAACACACAAAGAAGTCCAACACAGATTCTTGAACCCCATCCTGCCGCCACCTAATGAAAGTAGGGGTGCCATCTTGCATGATAATAAACCCTTGGTTTTCAATGGCACTGGCTAGCCGATTGCCGCGTGCATCAGCTCGGACTGACCCCCAGTCGTAGTGATGACTGTTAAAGTCACCACCCACGATCACAAACTGCTCGAACCACTTTATCCAGTCAGCTACTGTTGGAGCACTTGTAATATGCACAAAGACCACTGTGACCCAACCATTGCCCATGTAAACCTTCAATGCCACTGCATCAATGCCTTGAACCTGATGGGCAACCGTCAAAATGTAATACGGTACTGCCCACTTAACCAAAACTCCTCTCTTAGAATCTGACAAAACAAAATCCGCTCTCCACTCAGATGCATCAAACCCTCGCATATTATTGACTTCCTGGATGCCCAAAATATGCACTTGCTTCAAGAGAAGCTCTACCTCTTCTAGATTTTGCTTAATACCACGAGCATTCTAAGACGCCAAGACGTTTGTGATGCGAATTTTACAACTTCCTACACTAAACTACGCCTAATTACCACCCCTCCCCCCTCCCGATCCACAACTGCTGAGAATAACTTGGCTGTCGAGAATTTGTGACTCCGGGGTCTGTTGCGAAAGTGGGCCCATTACATTTGCATACTCATGGCCCATTTGTAACTTCCACTTCTACAGGATCGATGAACATGATACCGTCATCTTCTTTCCTGTTGTCATCCTCTTTTTCCTTTCCCACCACAGGAATACTATCACTCTGTAAACTTGCAACTTGCAATCTCGTTGGCAGCTGAACACACTTTTTCCTTTTTCGTTTCCGTTTGGCTGGTGGTGTGAGCCAAGGACTATCTCCATCCTGTTGATGTTCTTGCTGCACCAAATTTTCACACTGCTGCTCACTTACCACAGGAACATTGCAGTCTTCATTACGCTCTCGTCGCCGAAATTCCGTACTTTCTAACACGGCGGTGAGGCATGGAGCACTCGTACTTATGGCCGGAAGGCCCAGGTTCACCTGTGAGATCTGAACTTGTTGTCGTGCTTGCAGGGGTTGCTACTTTCGAGGCTCCAATTCCTGTTGCTTGCGTTGTCCTTGCGACGGTCTTGACGCTCGCTCATTATTCTGTGTATTCTGCTGTGCCATCTTGTCTCTCGCCGCTGCTTGCAGATGAGGACACAAGTGTTGTGGATCATACCACATGCCACACACCTCGCATCAAGCACGCGCGACGGAAACATCCCCTTTTTTCGCACCTAAGACATAGAGGTGCGCGATCTTTTACCAAAATCAAAGTCTGAATGCCTTTCATCACAGTACTTCATCAATTGTAACCCCTCTCGTAGTCTCAGCTTCACCCGATTGTTTCACACACAATTCTACCTCTGACTTTCTGCTTCTCAAACTCATGCTCCTCGAGGGTCGCTATACGCCCAAAGCCGATTGCAATCTCTTGTGGTGTTATGCTGCGGGGCAGCCAGTGTAGTCTCGCTTCTATAGTCTGCTCATGCAGGTCGTGCATTTTTACCGGGTATCCATTAATGAACAGTCTAGCTTTCAGCAGTTTTTGCTTTGCAGCAAAGGTCCGGACGTCAATCTCAAAGACGTGACCCACACGCAGTGTACCTACTCCCACTACTTCGTCAGCTCCTACAACGTCAGCGACTGCAAGATAAATTTGAGTAGTAGGGTAGGGTCCTCCTGCCACTGCACACACCATAACAACTGACTTCGGCATCCTTACATTGGTCAGCTCACCCCCGTACAGTCTTTGAGGGTCTGCAAGCTCCTGGATTGCTGTCGTTCGTTCATCTCATCTTCAAGTCTTTCATCTTCTTCGTCTTCTACTTCACCTTCGCTATCTCCCCATGCTGCCTTCTCTCTGCTCGCCACAGCTGCACTGAAAAGTTTTACTGTCTGCACTGCAGCCTCTTTCTCTTGTACTCCACCCCTATCTCCTCGTGCAACTCGTCCGCCATCTTGTTTCCCTACTACTTTTATTACCGTGTCAACGCCATACCTTCTCACTGACTTTTCGTTAATCCCTCTTTTCTATGCCTCACTCATTACCTGCACGAACACTTTAGCCGTTGCCACGACCAAGTTGATTTCGCTGTTCAACAGTATCTTTTTCCGATATAACTCCCTAAAGAGCGCATCTACATCAGCAGCCATCCCCGTTCAAAAATCAACGGGTTCAATCAATGGTTTATTTTGCCCTACAACAATGAACTTTTCAGCAAAGACATAACAGGTGCACGAAGAATGGATCTGGATTTTGCTAAGTGGCATTGTTCCCTAATGTGATGTCCTTGGCAAGGACACACCTTAGCCCAGCGGGGCATACCTAATTACAATGGTTAAAACAATGTAAAACAATCAAAATGATCGTTCAGGGACCCGTAAGTCCGGAATGGATGGACCAATCGAAAAAGTGGTCCCTCTGATGATGAAGCCCAGGGAAATTTCTGGCTAAGATCATGTTTCAGATTTTAGGTAAATGCAATACTTTTTTCTGAAACCGTGTCACACAAGAACAAGAACAACCACAACAACAAGAAGTGAACACTTTTCAAATTTACGTGTGACTCCGTACGTTTACTCTTGCACAGAATTGCATAAAAGTTGGTATAAAGTTGGAAAAAGTTGCTATCTACTATCTGGCCAAGTTTGGTCGAAATATATTGAATAGAAACGGAGAAATTAATAGTTTTAGTTTTGCTGTAAAGAGGACTTCAATCATATATATACACGTCAATCATATATATACACGGCTATCGTCGTGTATAATAAAGCAACAATTTAAAAATTGATTTTGTTTTAAAGTCGATTTGAAAGTCAATTTTATGGTTTTGTTGTAAAGAAATGCATTCAAGAAATGTTGAATTTAATAAAAAAAAAAACCGTGGATAGACAAGCCTAGGAAAAAAATGGAAAAAACAACCAATGGAAAAAATAAAAACAAAGAGACAGAATCCCGCAGAACGAAAGCCCTGGGAAAAAGGAATGGACAGTAAACAGCCAATGGAAAAAATATGCCGTGAAAATAAAAAAATATATAAAACGTCGTAGATGACCGTAGGAAAATAGCTAAAGGAAAACAATCCAAGGAAAAAAAATGGGGAAATAAAAAGCAGAAGGAATAAAAACCGTTTCCTAGTGAAATTTCTTACCAAACCTAGGTTTGTTTAATATCTCTAATGCGTGGTGCAGTGACATTCCGGACTACCGCACTGTGACTGAGGTTAGCACTAATGACTTAGTTGTCGATGCGCCATTAAGCCTCCATCCCCGCCCTCCACCCAACCTATAAAAACAAAACAAAAAACACTAAAGAAAACAGTAAACAGTTTCCTTCGGCTATTTCCGTGGCCTTTTTTGCGGCTTCTTTTTCCTTTTACTTTTTTTCTGTCTTTAATTTAGTCTAATTCATATCCGGAGTTTCATTTTATGGCAGTGTGTTGCCGGCAGTTGTGATTAGTGCAGGTTTTACAATGTTTACTCTTCCCACGGGACCCCCCCCCCCCAATCGTAACGCGAAGCACGGTCTGATTCAGTAGTGTTCGTGAGACCCTGCTCAGAAATGAAGCTCCTGAGTTGAATACTTTCATTAATCAAAACAAGTTAGAGGTTCGAAGCGATCAGATACCGCGCTAGTTCTAACTATAAGTTGAATGAAGTTGAATTGAAGAAAGCTGAAAGCTGATCTGGTTGAACGAATACCAACCATGTTGATGTTTTTGTGACCTTATATTCCGTGCCCCCTCTATATTAAGAGGTTGCCTCAGTCGTCGGCTTAGGGATCAAAGTTAAAGTTTGGAACTGAAAGTTTCACGATAATCGGGTCACAAAACATGGGACAATTTAACCTCGCGGAAAAAATTTCCAATATCAACTTGCGTGTGTGGCGAATTTCACTTCAACGAATACAAGCCCCAAC